>JAJJMC010033691.1:1061091-1118284 GCA_023531435.1 Papaver californicum | reverse complement strand
CTCAATGTTTCTAAGTAAAGAACAATACCAAAAGAGTAAAAGTAAGGTTGTTATGACACTAATATTTGTAAAATCGAATACTAACTTAATAGAAACTAAGGTGCAATCTAGACACTAAAATGTGTCTATCAATGTTGCTTGTGCTTTTTCATTTTATGTTGTATTTTTATCCCTGCAAAATAAAATTTTGCATATATATATACTGATCGTTAGTTTTTTACCGCAAGATTCCTTTGAACCCTGGGTTGGAATTTTTTGCAACGAAGCACCTCCTTCCATGGAGTTATGACATTCGAGATCCCACACATACGAAACAAACCCGGGCCAGGGGTAAGATACAGGGTTGGTCCCGAACGTACTCTTTTTGTATCAAGACTCTTACTTAGGTTATGTGACCCAATAGTCTTATCAAGTATCAAGACTCTTTCATGGGTTCTGTGACCCAATAGTCTTATCATGTCTCTTAGCCACGGAGCTCGGTAGGAACACACACTTAATTTATCTCGGGCATGGAGTAAATTAATGTGTCCCATCATTTTATTAAGACTCTTACATGGGTCCCCTCTTTGGGGATGGACCCATTAGCCTTATTTCAAGACTCTTACATGAGTTCCCTCGTTGGGGATGCACCCACTAGTCTTTTCTTGTCTCCTGAACGGAGAAATATCAGTAAGAAATATACCTGAAATGTATATGAGAAGTATACTTGAAAATCATCCAGATATTTCTCATTTCTCATTTCTTATTTAAGATACATCCCATATTCTTCTATATACATGAGAAGCATATATAGAAAGAAAATATGAGATGTATTTTAAATAAGACATGAGGAATATCCAGATGAAATATCATTCTATTTCGAAGTAATCGTTATATAAGAGATCAGAAGTATTCGAAAATACAAATAATCGTCTTCCAGAAATATTTAATGATAAATTGAAAGAGATACCCATTTTTGAATGATAATTCATGTAGGTGCGTTTAGATTGCCGCAAGAAATATATAAGAGATAATGAATGAAAATTTCATATCACAAATCAGACGAAGTATATGTAGTATCGCCCTTCGAAGAAGTTCGGAATAAATTAAAGTATTTACTGAATATTCTTCGTGAAGTGTTATCCATTTAAAGTATCTATCAATTGTTGCCTTATGTTAAGAAGTACATGGCATATAACTGGCGAAAAATATTATTTATTTAGCGTTAATTAATTATTGAAATGAAATACCTAATTGGCGCTCATTTCCCATCTAAAACTTTGATTTCTTTATAGCATGCCCCCCAGTGCATCATTATTGCATAGCTGCTGCATCTCTGAAGTGTCCTTCATAGGTATATTCACACATAGTTGATCGGGCATGGTTGATCGGGCATAGATTCGGGCATAACGTATCGGACACAGTTTGTGCGGTCATGCTTGAGCGGGAAGTGTACTTAAGCGGAGCAAATGGAATGGGCAAGAACGGAGCACTATCGGACAATGCAATTGGATACTTCGAAGTTAAACTTGTGCGCGAAACAAATGCATTCAATCTCCCCCCACTTTCGTTCATCCCAATTGGTCGGTTTGAACTTGATTTTGTGGTGGGAATCTGTATCATTCGTAGCTTCATTTTGATTGTGCAACTATGTAAAGATCATCATCTGGTGGGCTTGGCTACATCCGGGCTTGATGCTTCGGCTTGAGATGGACGTTATTGTTCATTTGCAGCTTCGGTCCAGTCTTGTAGAGCGGACGATGTTGCGCTCATTCTTGCAATCGGGAAATGGTACCGGGAATTAATTCGTTCTTTACTTCAAACTTCAATTGTAGATGCTCTCATTGGTTAATTTGAACCATTAGTAAAAGTGGGAAACCTTGTGATTGGTTGAAACAAATATTGGAAATGAAATTTCGTTCTCTTTATTTGGGAAGCCTGGTACAGTTGGAACGGACTTGAAACTTCATGCGGATGGGCTAACAAGAATGGGCTTCTTGCTAGGCTTGTGGGAATGGCTTCTTGCTTGCTTCTCTTGGTAATAAGAACCTGAACTGCTTCTCTTGGGAATGGCTTCTTTTCAGCAATAGAGGGTAATAAGAACCTAAATTGCTGCTACAAAAATCTTGTCCTGCAAATTGTGTTTCTCAAAGTTCATTTTTGTCCAGCAAGATTTGCGATGTGCTTTGTGAACCTCCATTGATAACGTTGAAAACAAGCAGATGTAACACCAATGACTGCAGACTTTAACTTCATGAAGTCATCAGTAACGGGCATCATTTCAACAGCAGCATGCACTATACTCGGTGAGTTTAGTAGTCCTCTAACACAGAATGAAGGAATTGAAAATGAGATGGTTGAAAACCATCAGCACCCAAGAGAGAGTGAAGGACGCATCAAGTCATCAAGTCATCAAGTTCTGGATCCAAATCATCAAGTCATCAAATTTGTAGCACCACTTCAAATTTGTGGCAGTAGACGTCATCAAGACATCATATAGAAGGCCAAGTAATGTTTTGTTAATTGTTATTGGTTTATGTTTACATTAGACCACGAAGGGGGAGGTCAAATTATGAGCACTGAAACTGGTTTGGAAGGATACGAGCATTTGTTCAAGGCAGCAAAATCTGGTGACTGGAAAGATGCTACATGATTTTTGTGGAAACAATCCAGAACAGATGCAGATGATTACGAATGACGAATGGAAAATAACGCTACGTATAGCTGTACTTAATAATCAAGCATTGTCGCATTTCCTCATTCTGATGTGCAAAGAAATGGTGAGATACAACTTGCTTGGTCTTGTCGTTCCCATAGAAATGAAATACAGAGGTGATGGTGAATTTTGTTAATAGGGCCAAAACATTGGATGGCACTGGTTGCTGTTTCAAGAACTGATGTTCCTGTTTGTGTTGGTTCTCCTGGATGGTCATCAAAATTAGTTTTGAAGTAAGATGGGCTCTTTTCATTCCCTCCACTTTCTCATGATTTGCGGTTCAGGGTGACCAATCATCAGCGCACAGTAGATCGGAAGTGATGATGAGTTCATCTTGAGATTTGACTATGCCAATTTGAAGTGCTTCAGCTATATCTTCACCAAGAGTCCTTTATGTCTGGTATATAATCAAGAAGCGCCTCAAAGATGGGTCATTTGATGCAGACTTTAATCTCATTGGCTGGAGGGTTTAATGTCATCAGCAGAGTAGCCCAATATTTTTTCTGCATGCTCAATGAATGCAGATACCCAAGCTTCAACACTTGGGTCAGAAACCTTCACTGCCAAAATATACCGTAAATTGTATTCATTTTCGTTCTTCTGGCATCCTTCACACCAGTATCCAGACACAACATCATCAGTCACTTTCTTGTTGCATGTCTTGCAAGCTCGGTACCACATTGTTTGATCGGGCTTGATGAAACTGATATATGCTTTGGTGACGAAAAACTCAGGTTTATCTGTTGTATTAATAACTGTCCTTTCCACAGCCGGGAAAGCATTTCTAGTACTAGGATGATATGGCTGTGATGCTAAGGAGGCGAGCCCTGGCTGTGGATGATAGACTAAGTCGAGTGTTGTGGGATGTGTAAGATGAACTACATCTGGTTGTTCATCACACCTTCTTAGTGAGCTTCTGTACAATTCATCACTAAACGTGTCCATGGTTCCATATATGTGATCATAGATTGGCATGAATAACGAGTAATTAGTACGGAACCGAGTATGATGAAGGGAATGAAACGATGGTGTATAGAAGAGGTACTTGAGAAACGAAAAGTCTCTGAAGACAGAACTTGGGACCAACTCGAAGTTGCAGTGAATCAACGATACCTACCATTGATGCAGTTCCAGTGAGAATTATTGTTAGTCCTGGTATAAAGAAGAGTACAAAATAATTGACGAGCCCCCCAAATGGATGCATATCAGATGTGACAGGCTCAGTGGCAATGGAAGAGTGATGATGACAGGCTTAGTACTGTCCATATGCTCAACTAAATCATTGTAATAAGAAGAATTTCTTCTCCATGGTGAAACAGACAACGTATTTTCCCCATCAACTACATCTTGTTCATCTTCACTGGATACACAGTCTCTTCGATCTCCTCCAAGGATTAGTTTATTTATAAGGACTTCAAAAGTTCCATTTCAGCTTTACACCATTTATGAAGATGATAATGGTCATGTTGCCGCAGCTCTCCACTGATATGTAAAAAGAGAACCACCCTGCTGAATAGTTAAAGATGATGCTGAATTCTCATGAAGAGTGATTTAACTGGTTGCACTTGATGTAGATGAAAAAGAGGGTGCAACATTAAAATTTAGAATGAAGAATTCTCATTCACTCATTTCTTCAAGCACTTTTCGTGCAATTTTTGGAACAATTCCAGCATGAAGTTGGTTGTGATTTCACTCAAGCATAAACTCCTTCCCTGTACTTATTGACCATTGACACACAAACCCATTCATCCATATCATATATATAGTCATAGTAATTGCATCAATTGATTCATAAAGAAAAATTGAATTAAATTAGTGAGAAAAATTCCCAAATCAAGTTAAAATTTTAATGTTTGCTGTTTTCAAAATTGTATAAATGGGTTTGTAAAACAAATCTTGGTTATAATTAATCTGAATTCGAAAATTGGATTTTAATAAAAGTTTACAGGATTTCCAAAGAAATTTTCTTTTTTCTACTGTAAGAGAAAATACTGAGATGAGATTTCAGAAATATGTTTTCTGACTTGTTTTAAAACTCAATGAATTCAAACCGAAAGTTGCAAATCAAATGCTTGAGAAGATAACTTCTCAAATCGTTGTTTTAAAATTTCAAATCTAAAAAGATTAAGAACAAAACTAAGAAATCAGAACTGCTGCTCAAGGGTTTGCCCCCTTTTCTCTGATGATTTCTCCATTGTTGATGTTTCCAGTGTGTCAGGTTGGATAAATCCATTAGACATCCCTGTTTCTAGAGCCAAATTGTTTCTGCCGAATTTATCATGGGCAAAACACAACCAAAAATGATAATAAAAGATAGACGAAAATGAAATTAACACAAAGGATTTAACATGGTTCGGCCATGATTAGCCTACATCCATGGGAAATGAAGTTGGACTTTTTATTCATCTCTGGGTTACGGTTGAGAATGAAGCAGAGGAAGCCTCCATCGGGCCAAAAGTCCCATTCTTCTTCTCTCTAAAATTGTATTTGTAGGGATAAAATAGATGATAATTATTAAAAAGCCCTTCGCCACATGTCATCAAGGTTCGCCACGTGTCGATGGAGATTCTTCTAAGCTCGCCATGTGTCGTAGAGGATTCACCACGTTTCGCCATGTGTCAACGGGATCCCTCACGTGTTCTTGACTTGATGCATCGGGATTGATGACATCATTACGGGAAAATGATGACGCTTCGGTCCAAATTGGGGTTCGGTCCAAGTTGGGCATCGGACTTGATGACGTCACTTCGGAAAAATGATGATGTCACTTCGGGATCGGGACGTGGTGATGACGTCGCTTCGGGACGTGATGACGTCGCTTCGGGATCGGGACGTGATGATGATGTCGCTTCAGGATTGGGACGTGATGACGTCACTTCGGGATCGGGACGCAATGATGACGTCGCTTCGGGACGTGATGACGTCGCTTCGGGATCGGGACGTGATGACGTCGCTTCGGGACGTGGTGACGTTACTTCGGGTTCGGGACGCAATGATGACGTCGGATCGGGACGTGATGACGTCACTTCGGACGAACATCATTTTGTCCCCAACATACGTGATGCAGGCGTGATGCACCTGTCGTTTGTGCTAAATCCAATTCCAACTATACTTCCATCACCCTCTTGGATAAAAACTTAAAAGTAATCTTTGCATTTCATATCGAGGACTCCATTGTTTCTTTTTAGTTATTTTTAATCTTCCTATTTGCGTTTTAGATTCAAGAACTCAAAGACTAACTCCATGTCTTAGATGCACTAGCTAGATTTTTTTTTTTTTTTGAGTAAATAAAATTTCTTTTGAATCCAAAAATATTAAGATAATATTTTGTTCTCTTTGCTCAATGTTCTTAATTTGGTGTGTTTAGGGCGTCTACAGTGGGTCGATCATCCCAAAAGACCAAAGACTAAAAATTTTAGTCTTTGGTCCGGCCCAAGAACTAAATAGTCGGCGTTGTCCTAATACAACGCCTGTTGTTGGGCGGTATACCAGCATAGCGCTTGTTAAGACGGGCGGAGTCTTAGAATAACGTTTGAGCCAGGCGAAATCCTAGAATAACGTCCGATGTGAGGCGGACACCGAAGATAACGCCTGGTAGTGGACGGTATCCTAAGACCACGCCCAAGAGACGGGCGGTGTACCAGCATCATGCCTGATGGGGCGATGTCCCAAAATCCCGCCTGGTGGAGTGGCACATGTGCAAAGAGAGCGTTTGAGATGAATGGGACGGGCGGTGTCCTAGCGCCCCACCTGGGATTCCAAGCGAGTTGCTAGCAGCCCGCCCCATCCTATTTTCCTTCTTCTTCTGCCGTAACTCTCCTGAACCCAATTTTTTTCATAAGCAAACCCTCTTTCACCTCCCCCTCTTGAACCCTGTTCTTATCAAACGAATAACATGTACCTCGGAGATCGTTGTTGGAGGCAGAACCATCAAACATGGGGCGTTCCTAGCAACCCGCCTAGTTGTATTTCCAACTTCAGCAAGGACGTGGTTGAGGAGATGAGCGAAAACTGTTTGGTCCCTGCAAGTGAATTAGTACGTGTCGTTAACTATGATCTGTATATGGAGTATTGGCGACATGTGACTAACCTGCAGAAATATGCCACGAAAGTCGATTGGGAGGTTGAAACGTACGGTTATGCTGGTGACCGTATTAAACACAACATCCAACATCCTCGTGAACATGTACCCATTCCGCCCCCACAAGAGCTACCATACGTAAGTATACCACAAAACACTGTAAATTTGATTTTAGTATACAGTGATGGTTCAGAATTTGATTTTATTTTTTTCATAACAGGTCGCGGCTTATGATTTAGTTCAAGATTATGCTGATTTTACCCACGTGTTTCGTGATTTTACGTTAAATGAAACTAAGGAGAGGATGAACTTTTTCATTGCCAAAGATGCAGAAATACAGGGTCTACGATATGAAAACAGCATGTTAAAACTCACATCTTGCCCATTTTCGTCAACAACAACCACACATTGGGTTTGGCACGTATGCTCAGAATATGCCACCACTGATGTGGAACACCATGGGTCAGGGATCATCATCAACAATGCAATCAAATAACTATAATTTTATATCAGTTTTGCCTCCATTTATGCCCCCGCGCTTGGCGTCCGAGAATCAAGATACGGAAGAGTAGTAATTCATTAGCATTGAATTGTTAGTTGAACAAAAAACTTTTTCTTTTCTCAGATTTGAATTGTCTTTTCAAATTATTTTTCTTACATTTATAATCGTTTATTTTATCCTTTATACTAGTTTTGTATTGTCAATTCAAAACTCTGAATTTTTTTTCCTTTGTCGTTTTGGTCATTTGGTATTGTCTTGTCAACCGATATTTCATATCTGTGGTGCGTCTGTCCACCCCACTTGCCTCAACTCTGTTTTTGCATTAAAATACCAACTGTGTATTGTCAATTCAAAACTATGAATTTTTTTTCCTTTGTCGTTTTGGTCATTTGGTATTGTCTTGTCAACCGACATTTCATAGCTCTGATGCGTCTGTCCACCCCACTTGCCTCAATCCTGTTTTTGCATTAAAATACCAACCGTGTATTGTCAATTCAAAACTCTGAAATTTTTTTCCTTTGTCGTTTTGGTCATTTGGTATTTTCTTGTCAACCGACATTTCATATCTCTGATTCGTCTGTCCACCCCACTTGCCTCAACTTTGTTTTTGCATTGAAATACCAACCGTGTATTGTCAATTCAAAACTCAAAATATTATCTTAATTTGCCTATAAATGGAACACTCGATTCTCCAATTATACAAACCAAAAATACAACCATCAAAAAGCAAATGGCATACTATCAAAATAACAATCAGTACTATGGTTCTTGTTCTTCTATTCCTCCTCCTACTTCTTCTTCTTCTTCTTCATTAGGTGATGATGATAACAATAGTAATTACTCATCAGACGAAGGTTCACTTGCATTGAGCCAAAATAACCAAGCAGTCACTGCGGGATTAATTGTTTCAAGTATGAACTGGCCACATACCCGTATCCAAATACCAAGAGAACGTGATGCCGATGCAAAACTTCTATGGAGAGATTACTTTTGCAGAAACCCGACGTTTCTCCTAATGTATTTCGTAAAAGATTTAGAATGCGGCGAGAATTATTCAACCGTATATTGGGAGATGTCGTAGCTGTAAATAATTATTTTGTTCAAAAAAATATGCTTGTGGTGTTCTTGGATTAACCCCTCAGCAAAAAGTTACTGCAGCAATACGAATGTTAGCTTACGGATGTGCGACAGATGTAATAGATGAGTATTTATGGATCGGAGAAACCACAGTTTTGGAAGCAACTCGTAGGTTTTGTAAGACGATAGTCCATCTCTACGAGAAAGAATATTTGCGCACACCAACTAAGCGTGATATTGAACTGCTTCTTGCTGAGAACAAGGAAAGGGGATTTCCGGGGATGCTTGGTAGTGTTGATTGCATGCACTGGAAATGGGATAAATTCCCATCGGCTGAATCAGGTGCTTACACTGCGTACAAAGGTAGCGAGAGTCTTATCCTGGAGGCAGTGGTGTCATATGATCTATGGTTTTGGCATGCATTTTTTGGTATGCCTGGTTCTAACAATGATATAAATGTGATGAACCGTTCGTATATTTTCAAAAAGCTAATCAACGGGAAATCACCGGCTATGAACTTTGTTGTCAACGGATATCATTACGATATGGGTATTATCTTGGTGATGGAATATACCCGGAGATAGTTTCTATTGTGATATCGATTAAACATCCAGATTCTCATAAGAAACAGAAATTTTATGTTATGCAAGAGGGTTGCCGAAAAGATGTAGAACGAGGCTTCGGGGTACTGCAAAATCAATTTCAATCATCAAGAAACCAGCACGAATGTGGAATCCAGACGTACTAGCATATATAATGAAAACTGTAATCATTCTACATAATATGATAGTGGAGGATGATTGGCCGTATGAGTATGATTGGCCGCATGAGTATGATCAACGCAGCCACTTTGCACTGGTAAATATTTCTAGACACAACACTGCTGAACTTTCGAGAATGAGAATGGACGGAGGCCGACGTGCAATATTCGACAAAGATACTCATATTCGTTTGCGAAATGACTTGATCGAACACTTATGGTCAGATTTTGGTGAGGATTAAAAATTTGTAAATCCTCTGGATAGGTTTTGTGGGTAAATCTCTTGTAAACCCCCCCGAGACACAACTCGGCAGTTAGGGGCACCTAGGGGTTTAGGCTTGTTGTACATGTTAAGTGTAGCCGCGATGCCTGCGAAAGTGAGTTTATCTCTACTTATTAGCTCATGTTATTTTTTTTAATCATAAATTAGAAACTCATTTGCTAGCCGAACAATTGTCTCATTTGAAAATGGAGTAATGAGTTTGAGTTATTTAGAAAGAATTCATGATCTATTCTATATTTAGAGAGAATTCATGCTAAGTAGTAACTTTTTTAAAAATACTAGTCGTTAAGTCTCTCTTTTTATCCTATAAATACATTTCTTTTCTCTACCAAATACCACACACACCTAGTTTCATACACTCTACAAATTTCATTTAATCATCTCCTGTTTGTAAAAATTCACTTCATAACTCTACCTACAAACATGGCAACATTTGATTCAGCTGAAGATTTGGCTATAATCAAAACCTGGCATAACGAAACCCTATGTGAAGATGTCATAGCTGGAAGGGTTGAACCTGAAACCTTTTGGGGGAGGATCTACATCCAATATGCTCGAGAATATGGAAATCCAAAGCAAAGATCTCTTGAACAAATTCATGATAGATACCAACTTACCCGAATAGGGATAGCTGATCATATAGCTATACAACAACGGATCTTTAACCCCACCCATTTAGGCTTATCGATCCAACAATTTGCAAGTATCTTTTACGTAAGCTAAGTTGTTTGGTCTTCCAATAACAACATAGTAAACTTGATGAATTATGTTTTTTTTCCTATGCTTGTGTAGGAGGATCTCGCAAAAATGCATACTATCAGGAAAAAGGAGAAGAGTTCACATTTGTTGAAAGCTACGAGTTCATTAAGTCCAAAGTGTAATCGAAGAACTGCTAACTTTATCAATCGATTTTGAGATTTTTTCTAACTTTTGTCAGAGTTTGGTTGTAATCGGTAGTATTTTTTTAACTTTATCTTCATATTCTGGAAAGTTTTCAAATATTTTCTCAGAGTTTGGTTGTAACCGGAAGTAACTTTATTTTGTAACATCATTTCATTGAATCGAAATGGCATACATCGCGTAACATTAAAGGAGATGAAATATAATAAATCATTAGATTACACTTAAACACTTAAGCAAACCTATTATCAAACCTTCAACGGGTCGTATCACGCCCGGGACGACGTTCTTCACATCTTCGGAGAATAATCAACACAAAAGGATTGTATTCTTCCATCACCCTTAGGATCTCGAAGCGAGGTTGGTACCTGAAATCTGAACGTTTCCATCTTCTCCATTCCTCCAGAGATCTGGCAACAACTTCATCATCAGTTTCATTCTTAATTCTTCTTTCATTCACCTTAGCGGTTAAAGAAAAAAAATTCTAGTACTGCCCTTGTGATTTCATATATCGACAAAAAAGGTTTGCTCTATTCCGGTTATTGGGGTTACCGGTTTCATTACAAAAGTTAACATGAATATCTTCTAACCATTGCATGCTCATTGAACCATTCATCCGACGTTCATGACTCCTTGCTGATAATGTAATACTATGTTTCGACATAGGGATAAATCTTCCTCTAGGGTAAAATTCTCTGCATTAAGCCTAAAATTTCCGTAAGCCATAATTATGAAAACGATAGATTATAAATTTTCTATGAAATGTAAAAGATGTGATTTTAAAATGGGAATGATAGATATAAATTCATTTATTTGTAGGTGTATCAGAATACAAATTATAGCCGTTGACAACGCTAACAAAACGGTAACAAATTATCCAGGAGGACTCCTAGGGGCGTGCCTAGTAGCGAGCGACGTCTTACCACCTCGCCTATATCTGAGCGGAGTCCTAGCAACACGTTTGATTGTAGGAGGTATCCTAGGATTACGCTCCAACTGAGCGGTATTCTAGCGTTGCGCCTGTTAGTGGGCGTGATCCTAGAGCTTCGTTTCATCAGGCGTAATTCTAGGCTAGCGCTTGATCAGGCGCATTCCTAGGATACCGCCCGTGTTTTTGAGCGTTGTCCTAGAGTAACGCTTCATTCCATACGGTACACTGCGACACCGCTTGATGCTAGGAGGAACACTACGAACCCGCCCGACTAAACCATGTTTAGTCCAGAAAAATTCCCAAATCTAATCTGCTACAGTGATATTTCTGGACTAAACTCAAATACCGTCGCTCCACTACGCCACCCAAAACCGGACTAAAAACTAAAGATGATCTTTGGTCCGACTTATAGTCGGACCATTGTGGACGCTCATAGGGAAGACTTCATATTATGAAATTTGACATCAAATTATCGCATTTGGTGTCTGTATATCTGTTCATTTCTGTAGTACACTGTTTCTCTACGTGCTAAATCTTGTGATCAGTTTCTATCTTTGAAGTTTCTTTAGTCTATACTCAAACTGCATGATACGCCTGTTAGGAGGTTGGATTGGTTATCCATTATCACATATTTTACATAAATCTGATATATCAGTTGATGTTTCGTTGGACAAATTTGTGGTTGCTGGGATTTACGGCCACTAAGCCCATAGGTATATAAACTTAGGCCCGTGCAACGCACGGGCGCATAACTAGCACCGAAAAAAAACGTATAAAGCGTAAAGTGCTCGCTTCAGGCAATTAAGACGCCGGGGTTTTATAGTGGAGGGAGATTCTTGGCAATGCAGTGACATCTCGTTGACAAGTTTTGATTTTCTCTGACTCGACGGGGTACGGGACCCAACACTAAAATCAACTCAAAGCTAATTTATCTAAATGACATTTGGTAGGAGAGTAGCTCTAAACAGACCATTTGTATGAACTACACAAAAAAACGTTCTTACGTATATGGGTGGGTTCTGTCTTTTTAGGATCAGTAAGGGGTTATTTTTGGACCCCACTATCCCAAAAAAATGAGAGAGTGGTTTTTGTGTGGTTTATACACTTGGCCTGTAAAGAATTTTCGTTTGGTCTCAAAAGCACGCTTTTCGTACTAATCTGTGTCTTTGAAATCTTTTGATACTACTTTAAAAAGCTGGTTTTGGATTTATAGAAATAAAAAAATCAGAAGTTAGTTTGGGAACATAAGTTCAAAATAATTTTTAAAAATAAAAAAAAATAACTTTTGATGAATCAAATCGTTTTTGTTTATGTTTTTTGGGATTGATTTCTTTTTTTTGATATCCAAATAATCTCTTCAAAATTAAAAAACAACTTTATAAGTGGTTGTCAAATACCCTCTAATTTTTTTTTGAGAAAAAGGTATTCATAATAACTAGAGGTACACTGATGAATGTGTAAACACTACATAAATTATATTTTAATTTATAATTATTAATTTTTTATTTTATATATATTTAATGATTTTATTTGGTTTTGTAGTTTTTAGAAAATAAACCTCAATGGACTAAAATATAAAAATTGGTTCATAAAATGGATAAAAAGCAAAAGCGAACCTAAATTGTTATCTCGACAAAGAAGAGAACGTGGGTCGATCCAATTATTGACTGAACACTAAATGGAGGCTTAGCTAAATATTCTTAATACAAATAGGCCAAGTGTCAACATGGGAAACATGGAGAAGTAATGTTTACAATTTATGTGCTACAATTTTAGTCACACAATACTAAAATGCTATCTAGCTTGGAGGGTCATAGATGACACGTCACGAAGAGTTAAAATAAAAATTAAGTTAAGCATGAGGTGATACAAAAAAGGGTTAAAAACAATAAGGAAGTGGATTTGATAGACATATATACATGTTTTATTTGATCTCATATTTGTACTAATATTTTCTCCGTCTAAGTTATATAGGCATAGTTATTATTTTTGGTTGTCCATCTAGATAAGTATAATTCTATTTATAGATAGTTTTCTTCATATATACCCTTATTAATGATATTAGTATCACGCTAAAACTAATTTAATGTTTCTAGTTTTCATCAAGGGCTAATATAGGAAAAAAAGATAGATTTATATAACTCCCATATTTTTCTTAATCTAATACAAACTTGTTTTGTGCCTATATAACTTGGATGAAGGGAGTAGTTATCAATTTTTGTATTAGTATTATTATTTTATATGTTTTTAGGTATTTTTGAAGAATAAACATTTGCGGAAAAATTGGCTTTAAAAGTGTTAAAGCAACCCTTATTTTGGATAAGGGCACCCCCAAGAATTTGTTAAAGGCACTCATTTCTTCATATTTCAAACCAAGTTCTGGCAGGAAGATTTCTTCTCTATTTGCGTGAATTGGGATCGAACATTTTAGAGATATTCAAGGAGTTGAAGAAGAAATATTCTCTTACCTTTTCAATAAGAGTATTACAAGTTTGAAAGACTAGAAAAAAATCCAAGAGAATCTCGTGTTTGCGTTAAAAAAAGAAAAACAGGTTGTACTCGGGTTTGGTATCTCAACAACATTTGGACATAAAATCAAAACTATTATTGCCCGAGTTGTAATAATGGAAAAAGATCACAGGGTTGTATCTCATCAAAGAAAAGATATTATCAAGATTTGCCGAGAATAATTTTCTTTGAATGAAAGATTGGGTCGAGATATGGTGAGTTGATTGGGGTTATAGAATAAATACTAGTCGAGATAAAGCATTTGGGGGATAGAGAGCCAGAGAGGAGAGAGAAAATCAGTACGAGAATTACTTCTACAACTTAGACCGAAGAGAAGAAATGAAGAAGAAGAAGAAGATAAGTCATTTTCAAACTGTTTTTGAAACCGTGGTCTAGTCACTGCTTTAGCAACAGATTTCCAATAGTTCTTCAATACTGTCAGCACAGTTCGGGCTTAAACTACACCAAAAGTTTGTTCTTGTTTTAATACTCTTGAGGTCTATCGTTAAATCGATAGAACAATAAAAGAAAATTGTAAGTCCTTCTTCCACATTAATAAAATCAAATGTTTAATCAATTTTCTTTTGTTTTTCTTGCCATGAGTGGCTAAATTTCTCTCCTAGGATTAGGGTCAAACCCAATTATGCATGTTAGATAATATTAATATTTTTTCCATAATAATCTTCATAATGGCCCTTATATTTTGTTGTGTAACGATAATAATTTATCTTTACATATCCTCATGCTTGATTCATGCTTTATTTGTATTTTTTAGACCAACATTCAAGTAGATAAAATTATTAATATTTTGAAAATAAAAATTGGTTTAAAAAGTTATATTTTCCAAGACGTAGACAGTGACCTAAATCGTCTTGTGTAATGAAGTGAAGATTATTATTGGGAAAAATTGCAATAATCTAGTATACATAGTTGTGGTGGAGTCCTGAGTCCTAGGTCCTCTTTTATTAATATCTAAAAATAATTTTCAGTAATTTATGCAATTTTAAAATTTTACAAGAATCACCAACTCATTCAAAATGTGTTTAGCACTTTAATTAATCAAAAATTAGGTTTTGCAATTTTAAAAACCTCTGTGCAACGAACCGTAATTGTATATTGTCTGATCGACAGCCTTACACTTGCGGCATAGTTAAAATCCCATCAAGTTTTTTACGCCGCTGTCGGGGATTGATAAATTGTGATTTTTAATTTTTCTTTAATTTTGCGTTGAGTAGTTTAGGATTTTTATTTTTATTTTATTTTTCATATTTTATTTGAGTATTTATCTTATCTTTATTTTGCAGGTAATATTTTACAATTATTATAAAAATTGCCTACCATAAAAGGTTAGTATAATCCCAATTTTATTTCATTTTTTTTTTTTTAGATATTCATTGATTTATTTGCTTGGAAACATGCACATGATAAGGCTCGGCTCAGTTTTTGAGCTAGTCATAACTGAAACCAAAATTGTCGGTTTTATAGTTTTCAAAGCCGGCAATACCATTAGCAAATTCAGTTTGATTCCAAACCAAATCGATCTGATTCAAAATACTTCAGTTTTGGTAAGCCGATAAAATAATAACAGGGAAGCTAATATTGAACTAATTACATTATTGTTACTAATGTAACACGAATAATGATAAGGAAGCTAAAATCCAGCTAATTACGTAATGGAATTTTTTTTTGCTGGTGATGAACAAATAATAACAAGGAAACAAAAATTGTACTAACTACAACAATGTATACGAAGTTTAGATGTCTCAAATCACTTCCTCCAAATTCCAACCAATTTGACATAAGATCAAATGAAATATCCACATAATTTTCCCAAAAAAAGACCCAAAATCCAACCCGATATAGCTTCTCCCCAATCGTTTTACAACTACCCACTACCAAATCCAAAATAATTAGATCAAAAGAAGAAATCGAAATTGAAATCCAATTTCACAATTGCTAATAAACCATATTAACAAATCCAATTACTAAAAAAAAAAAAGGAAACCAACTTACTTAGGTTTTTCTTTCAGAACACAAATAAGAAGAGGAAAGGGGAAGAACTGGTTGGGGGATTAGGCACTCTCCTCAACATAATGAAGAAGAAGGATACTTTAATTCAGTATTTAGGTAAAATCAAAATTCAACTTCAGGTAGCTAAATTGATTTGATAAAAATAAATGTTTGTGTTAACGAAAGAAGTTGAGAATACTCCTTGATGATAAAGGAGATGGAAAGTGAGACCGTGGATAAAAGTGTTTGCAGATATTTAAGGCTATATTTCCTACAATGGGAGGTTTTGATATAATAAAATCCAATGATTCGTAGTATTTCGGTTTAAATCAATAGTTTCGGTTCGGTTTAAGGGGTAAACCAAAAATGAACCGAAAAACATTGATTTTCTATAATCTAAATCATTTATTACCATTTGATAAATGATTCATTTCAGTTTAATTTCGGTTTGGTCCAGTCCGTTTTTTCGGTTTATATGCAGCTCTAATAATAACAAGTTTCCAAAGGATCTAAAGTACGTAGATAAATTGAAATCATTTTGAAAAGACGAGGGTACCGAGTACACCATCAGTTTTTCTGCAACAACCTATATCAAACAAACCTTGTATAATCTTATCGATCTTTGATAAGTGCCTAATTCATATGATTTTAATGTCAAATCCATACTAATATTTGTTATAATTCTTGCATGTTAACTTTTATTTTGTTTGTTTTCTAGTTTATGTATGTTGTTAGGTGAATCATCCAAAAAGGAGCTACAAGGTGCTAGAATGAGCAAGGAAGTGAAGCACTACAAGTGAAGAAGGATCCAAGATCAAATTCTACTTATAAAAATCCATGATTTTTTATTATCATATTGAAGATAATTGAAATATAATGTGAATTCAAAAAGAATGAGGTCATTCCCACATCGGACGAAGAAGGTATGGGTGTACAGAGAGAAGTTCGGCTGATAACTGATCACCATGAGTTAGACGAACCTGGAGCATAAAAATCATGTTTTCAGCAAAGTACGTACAGATAAATGTTCGGCTAGAAATTATTTCAATCAATTCAGTCGAACCTGAAACTTCTCTATGACTTATTTGGACGTGAATATCTAACTCAAGGAAACACGGTCTCGAAAGGATTCTAAACCCTAGAAATATGAAGCTTGAGGACCAAGCATTGAAGGCTATAAAAGAAGACATCTAAGGCTCAAACAAAACATCTATTAAGGAATCTCTATAATATTCTACCTCTCATACTACAATCCACATCTAAAACCTAGGGTTTACCAAACCACCATTCTTCATCATCTTTTTCTTTGTAATATGAGTAGTTAAACCTTTTATTGATTAAGGATGAATTCAATGTTTTAAGCGTTAAACTTTATTAGTTATGCAAGTTATTTGGAGTTGTTATCATTGTCGTTTGTTTTCACTAGATCTAGGGTTTATGATTGATTTCTATATTGTTTGGGTGCATAACCAAATTATTATATTGATCATTCTGATGTTATTAGATAGTTGAGCGATCCATAGTTGTCGAGCACCTCCAGCATTAATAGAGAACGTGACACCTTGCACAAGGATTTTATAGAGTGATAGACACATTTATGTGTCTTATTTAGTCTCATACTTGTATTAATAGTCCTCATATTTTGTACTAATAATATAATTTTATGTGTTTTTAGGGTTTTTGGAAGAATAAACTTTTGTGGAGAAAATTGGCTTAAAAAGTGTTAAAAACACCCCCAGCAAAAATGTTAAAGACACCTTCATATTGGATTAGGGAACCCACCAAGAATTGATGAATGAACCCGCTCAATGGTTAAAGGCACCCACCTTCTCATTTCAAAAATTAATTTTAGGCGGGAAATTTTAACCATCAAACTGTCCGAGTATCTTTCGAGTTGGAGAAGAATTTCAAGAGATTAAAACATGGATATTGTATTACCATGTTTAGAGGGATTCATACACAATTGGAAGAGTTGAAAACCTAACAAGAATCTCGTTGAAAATCTCATCCTCACTGTCGGGAAAGAACTCAATCACGTAAAAATATTTGCTTCCCTGATTCACTCGACTCTGTTCCTGTAACAATAAATATGTTTTGGGTTAACTATGGCAACAAACAGAACAACCAAAGAGGAAAATCAGGATCGAAATATTTGAGAGAAAGAAAATTCCCAAGGTTTTATTTGGATTGAATAAAAAGATATTGGGGAGTTAATTGGAGGATTTGGATGTTATAGTATAAATAAGAGTCGACCACAAAGAGTTTGGGGGGGGGGGGGGGTCTGGAGAAGCCAGAGATCGAAATCAAGAATCCAGAAAAATCTGCTCGTGATCATGATGAAGAAGATGAAGATTTCGTTGCCATAGGGTTAAAGCTTCCGTGGCAAAAAGTTTGAAGCTTCTGTTGCTAAAGATTTTAACTTTGCAACTTTTAACTTTTCAATTGCAACGTTTAGCTTCAGGAAATAGTTATCCCTCTGTAACAGCGAGTCTGTAACGTTTATACACGTTGCAAACTCACTGTTTTCATTTATTTCACTCTTTTTCATTATTTTCAAACACTTTGAGCTATGTACCAAACTTTTGAGGGTGTTTTGATCAAGATGAGCTAAACCCCATATGCTGAGGTGACGGAGGAAGCCATTGTTTCAATAAAAGTGGTATATTTCTATTTTAATTAATTTTTGCAATATCTTTTATGATTATTTTCCTTGATTAATAATTGATTTAATGATTTTTGTTAAGCAATTGTGATTTCGTTAGATGGTACATGCTTTGGCCCAGGTTTTAGATGTTCCATGCTTTTGTTATACAATTGTTATTTTGAAAATCTACTTATTGCATTATTTTAGAATCAAATTAAATGTAAGAATTGCATGAATATTAACTAGTTTGAACCACTTTAATTGGTTAATGGTGAAATCCATAACCTCAGTATCTGTTAATATTATTTCATTTTCATATTTTGTGCATATTTTTAGTTTAAAAATTAGCTTATTAAATCTAAATTCAATCTTCACAAGTTCGAGCGAACGATACTCTATTTACCACTATTTACAAACACATCAATTTTTGGCGCCGCCAACGCGGACTTGTTTTTAGAATTATTTTTAGATTAATTAGTTTAGTTAGATTTTTATTTTATTTATTTTTATTTGTTCTATTTTACGTTTTTGGGTATTTTCTTTGTATTACGGGTTTTGGATCAAAAAGAAATTTGAGCTAAAGATTATATTGAATGATTAAAGACTTGGAGTCAAAGACAAAACGAAAACAACGGAAAAAGAAGACAAGATTTTTTTAGTTAATTTTTTAATTTTTTTAGGGTTTTTATTTTTCTTTTTTAGAAAATTGTATTAGGAAATTATTATTATTATTATTATTATTATTATTATTTAGGTATTTTTATATTTTTTTTCTTATTTTTGGACTTTGGACTTTTGAACTTTATTATTAATTTGTAAACCTTACGGAAGGGTATTATATATAAACTGCACAGGAAAGGACGACAATTACGATATTGTCTCGGCCCCTCGGGTTCGTACACTGACACAAGAGTCGGTGGCCTGAGTCGACTTCAACGGTTCATCGCCCATCTGGTACGGGAGGTAAGACTCGATCAACCTATGAATCCCCTGTCAGTGGGTTTTCTGTATTCCTTCGTAATGCATATATGTTGAGGACTTGAATATGGATTTATTTTCTAGTAAAGGGCAAGGACTGGCCATATAAGATAAGGACTCGGATTCCATCACCGTTTCCTTTTTTCCCGACTTAGGAACACGTTACCTAACGCGAACCTAATCCTTAAAATTTGACTAGAAAGAAGACTGATAGGGTATCGAACTTATATGAAACTCGTTCAAAAGGACTGTATTGGTTACTGTATTAGCCTAACTCAAGGTTCAAGAAGATCATTTTAATTTGATTAGAGTCGCCTTGCAACCCAGGGAAAAGTGCCAAAGAGACAGGGTTATCAAAGCTCCTTAGAGCTTATCCTGTTTCTCTTCGACTTAATCTATTTCGTATCGTTCTGAGAGATTCGCTAAAACTGTAACTAGTTGCCTTTTGGAAGAATAGAAGCTGGTCTAGAAACAATCTAAGTGGAACCATCATGCTTTTTGTTTGCTAGATTCAGTAGGTTTGATTTGGTTGAGTCGGCCTTGTTTGTGTATGTTTAGAACCCCTTCATGTTAGGATTTATTTTCTTAGATTTTTTGTAAATTTATTAGGAAATTTTTATTAGAAAATGTCAAGCTGATATTACAATAAATATCCGACTGAGTTTTAAAACGGGCATTACCCTTACTATGACCATAGTGTGGATAGTACTTGGGACCACTACCAACCTTCTGAAGGTTATGGTTCATGCCATGGAGGCCCCAATTACTATTCGTACGCGCACCAGTCATATGAACGGGAAAACGAGCAAAATTCGAGTTCTTTGTCTTGGAGGGATGCCCTTAAGCAGGTGCAATCTAGTACTTATAGTGAACCTATCATGCCTCTAGAAGAATCACACGAGCAGTTAGGATCTAGCAATCTTTATGATCTAGTTGTTTCTTTAAAGAATTTCGTCAAGGAGTTTTCTGAGGATACAAGAAGGTTCACATTAAGTATGGGGGGAACAATTAGTAGTCCAACTCCTCCTCTAGAAGAATCACACGAGCAGTTACGACCTAGCAATCCTTATGATCTAGTTGTTTCTATAGAGAATTCCGTCAAGGAGTTGAGTGAGAATACAAAGGAGTTAACTGAGGATACAAGAAGAATCATAAAGGAGATGACTGAGGATAGAAATATGTTCATGTTAAGTATGAATGAAATTTATGCAAAGAATAATATTGCTCAAAATGATCTTAATTTCCAATATAGTGATACCCTAGATAATTATTCACCTAGTCAAGCGGATGAGGATAGAATTGGTAACACTACTTATTTAGACGAGGTTCAAACATCTTCATATTATGATGGGGATAATATTGGTGAAGAACTTGAAATATACAAGAAGATTGATTAAGAAATTGTCACTCCAATTGTGCTTCATGGTGATAGTGTTATTTCTGTTTCAAATCCAAATAATTTTAATGATTATTCACCTATTCAAAAGCAAGAGGATTTGACTAGAGATACTACTATTTTAGAAGATGATAGACTCTTAGAGAATTTTAAACGATAGAGGAAGTTGAGTGTAGTTCTGACCTTAAGGACCCTAGAATCTAACCAACAGTTTTTAGTCCATCTGAAAGTAATGTCCACTATAAGTTTGGGGGTACCGATGATTCTTTGTCTTGGAAGGATGCCCTCAAGAAGTTGAAAGCTAGTGATCCAAATACCTTTGTAGAAGAATCACCTCTAATGATATATGAGAAGTATTATAAACACACACCGCCTAGTTTGGAACAAAGATTGAGAGTTCTAGCATGTCAGAGATTATATGCTAAGGATGATGATCAGTCTTGTAGTGACTCTCCGTTCCACACAGAATATATAGATGACCCTAGATGATTTTCCTAATTCCATAGATGAATCTATCTCACAAGATCATTCACCCAACTTAGAGGTTGTTTCTAGACCCCTAGACTTCCAAAAGTATCCTAATTTAGAGTTAGAATTGTGTGCTTCTCAAGTTTTATTGGATCACTTTGCATCTAAATACCCAGAGTACTTGCATGTTCCTGGTATTACTGATATCTCTACCAGTTCTCAAGATCATCTTCAAACTAGATTCTCTGAGCCTGTTGATGTCTAAAAAGAAGTTCAGTTGTTAGAAACCCATCTCTGGTCGATGTGGTTCACCTAGGAAATAATACCAAGATTGAATTTGTTTTCCCACCAAAATATTTTCTTCCATATGTGGGAACGTTTTAATTTCAAATGTGTCAGTTATTAAGTTTTAAGACTAAGCCTAATTACTTTAGGAAATTAGAATCGACACATTTGCTTAAGAATGACCACCTTCATTGTAGTCAACTGTGTGGGTCAAATCTGATTGACTTTGAGGATCCATAATTATTCAGGTTATTATGTGTCTTAAATGTATTATTTGAGTTTTTCCAGACTACAACCTGATCCGCCAGATCCTTCCTATGAGGAAATTCAGTACAAAGAGATTTATCTAGACCCTTTCATAGAGCCCCAAACCTGAACCTCAACTAGATGTAGTTGTCATAAACAAAACACTAGATAGGGATAAGGTTGTACTCGGCTTGTTCACTTTCTGGGTCTGCTGCAGTTTCCTTCTATTTTGGATAACACTGTTTATTCAGATGACCCACAGTTGTTCCGACTATTGCTATATGATTTAATGAGGTGACTAATTCTTTCTTAGTCTGGCTGAAGACTTTAAACTTAGCACTTCTTGGGAGGTAGCCCATGCTCGTGCGACACGGTAATATCTTTCCTTAACTCCTTTACTTCGATTGGTAACAGTTTCTCCTTGTTCATATATTTAATCATTCATCTTTAGAACATTGAGGACAATGTTAGATTTAAGTTTGGGGGTAAGGGAGAAACTTTTAAGTAAAATATTAAACTCCAAAGTCTAGAAACTTGTGAATTATTCAGGATGACACTAACCATTCTAGGTAGATGGAAACATAGCTCTTATATATAGGAATTGGTGTGCCCAGCTAAATGGTCTATTCATATCTGGATGCACTCAGGTGTTAGAAATAACATGATAATCATTGAACAAGCATATCTCGGAATCATCATAATCATATCACTTTCTATTTTTTTATTTTTGCAATTTTATGTTTTTCTAAGTGATTTGGTGGGGCCCTAGTATTGCCATAAGGTCGTAGTTCAGATGTGTTAGAATATTAATTTTGTAAAAAAATAAAAAGACACTTTGGTAGCAATATGTGTGTGTTTTCCCTGTCTCCGTCACCTAAGCAAGCGTGGAATGCAGGATCCATGGAAACTTTAATGTAATCTGCTGAAAAGGAGCATGCGCTTAGATTCAAAAGATCTAATCATGTAGTCATAAAAAAAATAAAAAATAAAAAAATATATTATGTATATAAATAATAATAAAAATAGGAGCATCCGAGCCGGACTTTATACTAATATTTTGGAAAACACCGTTTACCTTAGTCAACATATGCACCATTCATTACTTCTATTTTCATCTTCTAATCTATCCCTGTGTTTGAGTTTGATTGATTTCGAGCAATGTGAATTTTTATCCAGTTTCGGATGTTCAATGATTATTTGAGTAGAGTTTTGCATTCTTATATGAATTTTAGTACGCTGAGTGTAAACTCGTGTACAACAATTAGATTCATACATGGTAATGATTCTTATAGTCGAAGAATTTAGTACGCCAACTAAATAGCTTGTTTAGTGCCTATCCCCAATAGTTCACATGTAGCTAGGGTTTGGAGAAAAAGGTTTTGTGGGTACACCTCTTGTAAACCCTCACGAGACAAAACTCGTCCACTAGGGACACCTAGGGGTTTAAAGGCTTATTGCACACGCTAAGTGCAATCGCGATGCCTGCGAAAGTGAGTTAGGATTTATTTTTTTTATTAGATTTGCTCGAGGACTAGCAAATAATAAATTTAGAGGTATTTGATAGACATATTTATGTGTCTTATTTAGTCTCATACTTGTATTAATAGTCCTTATATTTTGTACTAATAATATGATTTTTTTGTGTCTTATTACTACTGTCTGCAGAAAACAATAGTGAAGAATAGGTTTGGACTGTCGCAGTCTTAAAAACTACAAAATGAAGCACGAGTTGGACAAGCAGTCATGAATTTTCACCCAGGAAATGAAGCAGTAATCCTATATTATTGCAGATAAAAATTTTGTCCCAATTGTTTGCAAACTTCTGATAACAACAAATACGACTAATAAGCCATATAACATAACCCATTTTCTCATTTTGAAAAAGTTGGAAAAAATTTCATCAATGTGATCACCAAACAGACTAGGGATGAAAGCGATACAAAACTGATACTTTATTAAAAGAAATTCAACATTTTCTAAGATTGGACTTGTTATTCAATTATAAAACCACAATCATTTCTCTAAATCTGAATAATTAATTTTGCCAGCTTAAGAAGTTTCCTGACATTATTGTTGGGCATTTCATAGAAGGGACTATTTTTTTGTTCCACGGAATGCATATAGCTATATAGCAAAAGTGGAATGCAGTGCATTCTGGATTCATTATGCAGACCAGAGATGAAAGCGATATCAAACTGATACCTTCTTTCGTAAACATTATTGAAATAAAATTTCAACATATCTCTACAACTGAATAATTCAGTCAACTTAAGTTTCAAAGGAAAGTCTTTGACAGAGAAGGTTCCATGTAATATGCATAAATCAATTCTATGGTTTAACAAGTAACAACAATCAAAGCTAGCATAAACTTAGAAACATAATCTCTTTTCGGCAATGTATATAGATTCTTAACTAGGTGTTCATTTTCTTTCCCCCATTCTCCTATTAATATGAAAAATAACTGAGCATTTGCCAGGCCTATAGTTTTCTCTTCATCCAGGCAGCAGTCTGTAAAACATCTTTCTCATTTTCGCTCACTTGATATTTCTTCAACTTCTTCGCATTTGCTTACACTCAAGAAGAAAATGTCTTCATCTTCAGCTGCCTGAATGGTAGTAATAGTATTCTTTATGTTTATGATCACAACATCAGTGGGTGAAAACGAATATCCTTCATGGGTGCGATCCAGTGATCAAGTCACGTTTCTGGATGGTGTTTCGGACAATGTCAAACCAAATGTCGTTGTTGACATGCATGGTGGTGGAATGTATAAGACGGTGCAAGAGGCAGTCGAATCCACACCGAATACGAGTCAGATTAGATACATAATATACGTGAAGAAGGGAGTTTACAATGGGCAAGTCATTGTAGGGAAGCAGAAGAGGAATTTGATGCTAGTTCGTGATGGCATGGATCTGACCATCATAAAAGGGAGCCTTAACGCTGTTGACGGAACATGAACTTTCCTTTCCGGCACACTTAGTAAGTAAAATTTTCTTCTTTTTATTTTTAGTTTTTTTCATGATCGAGGTGTCGAACTCATCAAAAATATATTTTTTACTTTGTTACACCAACTAGTAGAATAATAATAAGAATAATACACAATCAAATCCACGAAAACAATAAAAGAATGCAATGAGGATGAGAATGATTAAGGATTCTTTCTCCATTAGTGAACATGAATACAAGTGAAATCTTCTTCAAGATACGTTTACTAAAAACCCTAGACAAGTTATGAGTTCAATAAGTCCATTAGACTCTAAGGTCACTTCGTAGAATAAGTTTTGTACTCGTTTCTAGCCATTTAAGCCACTTTGAATAAGCTCTCTAGTGTAACTTTATTGACTACATGTTCGTAATTTCGACATGTTAACTTAGGGTTATCTTTCACACATCAAAATCCACAACATCTCATTGCAATGTTGATGTTTTACTACTTGTGATTAAGTCGTCTTAACAATTATGGAATAAGACTCAATCATCTATCTTTGGAATCCCACGGACGCTATTCAATTGGCTACTTGAACAACTTGAAAACAATTCTTAGTCATAAGCATGGTAAGAGATAAGCAATAAAATAATATAGAAAAAAAAAGATTAACTTGTAAAATTAATTAAGAATTCGTATCACATAGTTTTGAAATATCCTTAATCAAATAATAATTGGCCAAACATAATGGAGTTCACAAAATTGAATAGAAAAAATAATTACGAACCCTAGATGTGAGAAATCTTCCCACGCAAACTTATAAAAAGAAGCAGAAGAGGTGGGAGAGAACTAGGTGAAAACCTAGATATCTCTCCCTCTTGTTGAAGTTGCTCTTATATAGATTTTTCCCTTGTAGAATCCCTCTTGGAGTAAAAGTCTCTTTCCCAAAACAACACAAATTCCAAATCTAGGTTTAACTTCTAGGTTAAGTCCATAACAATCGGCTCCAAATCAGATTTATTGTAGAGCCCAAAACTGAATAATACTCAAAACAAGCCCATAAAGGAGTATTAGGCCTGTACAGTGCAACTTCAAGTTCATTCACGGCATCCTTTGGTACATTTCTTCGAACATCCTGTAGGCACAACTTGAGAAGTAAAGGAATAAGTGATATTGATCTGTTCCATTTCCCATAAATCCTTCCCTGCAATTTGGCTTCTATTCATACACAAAAGACAATCATTCACAGCAATTATTTATTCACAGACTCATAAAAGACACAGCAAATTTCGTGTCCCTTCTATCTAATTCCAATAATCTTTCAGACCCAATCCATTCTTCACGGCTTCCCATTACAGACTTGTTTTCTTTTGCGATGAACAATTAGCCACAATTCAAACACAGCTCCGTTCCCTCTCAGAATCACAACAACTCATATTTCTATCAAACAATCAAACAAGCCTGTACTGCACCCATTAAATTTCTTATCTAAACTCCTCCTTCCATGTCTTGATTTCTTCTTTATTTCACAGTCACAGAAATCAACCCATTCCTCACTCGCTATCAATAGCTTCTATACCACCATCTCAAACACCAATCTTTGATTGAATAAATATTGAGATAAACCCACTCACAGGCTCTTCGCAATTCTTCACTGTCTATTCTCAAGACTCAAATCACTTGTTCTTTGTGTTCTTCAACTGATTTCTATTCTCTCGCTCAACCAGACTTCCAACCCATCTTCTCAATCTTCTCGCTGTAACTCCGACAAAGACTTACAAAACCTATCTTTCTCTGCTGCTAGTTCATCTTCGCTGGACCAAAAATCACCATAACCCATGTATTGTTTCTTAACCACCAGCGACCACCAGCCTCAAACCCTGAGTTCTCTAATTCTTGCCCTGAGTTCAATCACAGATCCATTATGTCGATTCTTCTCATGGTAGCAGCTCTATATTCTCTACTCTTGGTTGAAAATCATCTCAACTTCATTATCTGCTACAGCCAAACCTCGTTGCACCATCTCTCCATTCTCTGTTTTTCTTCCAATTCTTTTCTCTTCGCTGTTAACTCGAACTCGAGCCACTCTCCATCTCTTACAAGACTCGGCCATATTCAATTGGAACAAAACTGGTCATTACCTAAGTTTTAGGTTTAATAGAAATGGGTTGATATAAGTACCCCTTGCCTGGATACGAGACAACCCTGAATATGACTTCCTATAGCACATCGAACAAACGGTTTCCGCTGGTAATTTCTGTTTTACACACAATTAAGATTTGTGTGCTTCTATTCTTCAAGCTTGCCAACACCCAATACCTCCAAACAATTTTTTGAGCTGTTATTTCTCTTCTTTTATTTCTCATGACTCCAATATAGTTATAGAACTCAAAAGCAAGCGTAAAATACGAAATTTACAAGAAAAATAACAAAGAAAGCATAAACAATAAATATTAATTAAGGTGTTTTAGACACCTATCAAATTCCCCCACACTTAGAATTTGTTAGTCCTCGAGCAAACTAAACTAAACTAAAATACAACAACTCACTTTCGTTGATGACACGGTTACACTTAACATGTACAACAAGTCTTTAAACCCCTAGGTGTCCCTAGTGGACGAGTTATATTCTCGCGAGGGTTTACAAGAGGTATACCCACAAAACCTACTCCAACTTCAAAGTCACAAGCACCCAAATAGCTATAAGGACATAAAGTTTCTGCACACTAATAATAAGAAGTTAGAAATGCCAAAGAACATTGTTTTCATGCTTAACTCTTGAGTTAGGAGAAAACCAATCATATGAAAGAATTCAGGTTCGAGAATGATCGAATGTTTCGACTTCTACCTTACCAATAGGGTTTTATGAAATTACATTCAAAAGACGCACTTTATGGTTCTCATGTGTACATGCAGGAATGAAGATAGAAATCCTACACACATTGAATGGTGGGGAAAAAAAACTCCCGAATTATATTTTAATACCCCATAGAAACGTGGAATGAAAAGAACTTTTTTTTTCTTTGATGATCTTTAAGAAAAGAAATCAACCAATATGTAAGGATGGGAATGCTCACTCACCTTCTCATCCAATCTACAATCAACATCACTCTCACAACGTCCCATAGAAACGTCTTCGTCTTCGGTTTCAACTATAGATGGTGAACTCTTGAACTTCGTACAACTCTGATAATTTATACTCTCTTTTCCCAAATTCTTGTTGCTTGAAACTTCTTTATAGATTTCTTCTTTCCCACGACTTCATTGAATGAATACAACAAGAAATAAACTCTAAAACATTATATATTTTTTTCTCTTTTTTGATTTTTTTTCCTAATTTTTTCTCTGATTTTTTTTTGAGACAAGAAATATGAAATACAAATTAAAATAATAACAATGAAACTAACATGGTCGTGGGAGAAGGACTGTACCACTTGATTCTTCACAAATTATATTGTCTCGGTATCATAAATTTCATGAAAATTCACTTCTTTTGATTTCTTCGCTCTTGTACTTAGTCTTCAACTAGGATATAGAATTCTGCTCCTTGTATTGGTATTTCACTTTTAATCTGAATTTTGCTCTTTTTTGAAGTGTTGCTTGTAAATCTTGAACGTCTTCAACTTTCTTCAAATTTGTATATTCCACATGTTGATGATGATGGTTGTTTCTATGGACTTGTTGTTGTCGAGAGAGAGAGAATGGTGCCAACTGCAAACAAGATTACAAGAGAGTTGTAAGTTAGCAATTCTGATGACACCCTCGTGATTGAAGAAATAACACTCAAGAGATCAAAAAGTAGTGCTGAAATTGGTGTGAAGTTGGATAGCTCATCATTCTACGCGAAATTGGCGTAGGATAACACACACTCTAAGGAACAATTTAGACGGTACAAAAAATTGAATTTCTGGTGGCTCGCTTGATGTAAAAATTAGTAGTCTCCACTAATGATTGATCAGCTTCTCTAATATTGTATTCTTTCTGCACCTAATTCGCCACCGGCGGTTTAAGTCCCCTTTTGTCGACTATTGTCTCTCAACAATTAAGAAACCCGAATATAGTTCTCTAATACTTCTAAGTTCGGTTATTTCGGTAAAAACTCCGTATGTAAACTTATCTAGAAGTATACTAAGTGACTCTAAAATATCTAAAAGTTGGAGGTTACATGCAAATAGTTACAAAAAAGTTGAAAATTTTCTACCTAAAATACTGATGCACAAAACCCCGTGATAAATTATAATTTCTTTTCTTCAGCTAGTGTCTCTGAATACTCTGTAGAAAGAGAGGAAAAAAGGGGTGAACACAAAAGCTTAGTAGGAAATTTCCAAAAATAATATAGTATAGCGGAAAAACAAACCACACGATGTATCAAAAGCGTAAATACAGTGGTTACATTCTTTTAGTTATTTACTAATTTTTATTTCAATATGTTGCTCGTTCATAATTTCAAATTAACGTAATTAATTACTTGAGTTGTTTCCAAAATCATAATATTAGATTTTCATTTAGTCGTTGTTACTAGGGCTGCACAAACCCGACCCAACCCGCCGACCCGACCCGCACCCGCCTATATATATCCGACCCATACCCAACTCGCCGATGGACGGGTCGGGTGCGGGTTATTTTTTTGAAACCCGACTTCTGGGGGGTCGAGTACGGGTGATAGCTCCTCTCACCCGACCCGACCCGCCCACCCGCCCAATGTTTACAGTCTTTAGACTTTTACTTTAGTCTTTACTTTTTACACGGACTTAATCACAAAGGGAATTCTCATCTTCTGTAACTCTGTTCACTTCTTCTTCTTCATCTCCGTAAGAGCCGTAACATACTAACATAATTCTTCGAAGTTCGATCAGGATTCAGGTATGTGTTCATCTCAGTAATATATTTCTTCACAGAGCCAGATTGTTCACTTGAAATCCCATTGTTCCTCACCTTGAAGAAAACTAGAAAACTAGAAAATTTGAATCCAATTTTACGTAGAAACAAGTAAGTAAATGGAACCCAAACCTTCATTTCCCATGAATCACCTATTGTTTTGTATTAATTTGTCCCTTGATGAAATTAATTTTTAGGGTTTAGTAAAATTTGGGGATATTAGCTAAACACGGTTACAGAGCTTAATTAGCATTATTGTGTTATATTTAAAAATGTGCATTAGGAATTTAGAATATTAGCTAAACACGGTTACAGAGAAATCATTGTTCTCTTACCATTTTTAGTTGAACCCCTTACTGTATAATCATTCGTTGCGGCGAAACCAACACCAAGTTTCCTATATCTTAACATCGGCATCTGCTATAGGTTTTTTCCTGTAATCAGTCTTCCGATAAGAAGCGCTTTTTTTTGCTCTCATGGGGTAAATCCCCTCTTTGTTTAAGAATTCCTTCTGTGTACTCTTAAAAACCTTCTCAGTCTAGAAAAGAACTTCTTGGTTTAGGGGAAGAAACACTTTATTGTCTCTTTCTCGATGCACAAGTTTTAATTTTTACACCATCTTCAGCTTGATTTTTTAAAACCCATGTCTCAATTTGTCAAAAGAATATTATAAAATCTTGAAATACCAATTTTCAGTTTCTCTTAGTGAGTTTGCTTAAATGACTGAGAGGCAAAGAAATCAAGACCCAGAAACAACAATGGCATACTTAGAAGTACTAAAGAAGTTAGAACGTGTAAAACCCATTGAACCAGGGATCTTAAGTTGTTTTTTATTAACAGTTTTTTGTTTTATTTATTATTTTTTTTACTTAGATTATTACAAACTTGTTGTGATGAAAGGGTTTGAGTTTCATCAGATTTCAAAGAGATTTGATTGGATGAGACATATCCATTGTATGAGTCTACAGATTGTAAGTTTATGGATGAAGGGTTTTTTTGTTCTGAAAATGGTAGACAAGATAAATTCTATACAATTTGCATCTGTTTGTTTTCTCAAAGCTATTTGAGTTATCATGTTCATTATGATGACGATGTTAGGAAAAGGGTTTGCGGGGAGGGAATGATGATTTTTGAGCTAATCTTAGCTCTCTCCCTGTTAGACAGCCAGGGAGATGTCCTACAAAATTTGGTTAGAGAGAGTCAAACCTCCTGTTCCTTAGATTTATCTGTACTTATCCCTCCCTGCATCTCAACTCAGTGTTTCAAGGGCTATACGTTTTCCTCACTACCAGGCTATAGTTAATAGTTTTGTACCCCTTAAAAATGTAAATGATAGGTAATTTTTTGTCAAGTCTGTTAGATGCTTTCTCTTGATGACTAAGTCAACAGTAACTTGAACATTCATTCACAAACTAGTCCATCAATTGTACTACTCAGTGCTTTCTGTTGATGCTTTCTATTAATGATAGGCTATACGTTTTCCTCACTACTCAGTGCTTTCTGTTGATGACCAAATGTAAATACTAGTCCATCAATTGTACCAGGCTGTAGTCGTCTGTCCTGATTACAGAACTCTAGTTTCACGCATAACTCGTATCAACATTTCTGGGGCGGGCAACCCGCACCCGACCCGCCTAGACCCGCCATTTGGACGGGTCAGACCCGACCCGACCCGTGGCCTGGACGGGTTGGGTGCGGGTGAAAAAATTTTAAACCGCCTTTCGGCGGGTCGGGTGCTGGTGAGGCCAAACCCGACCCACCCGGTGTGCAGCCCTAGTTGTTACATTTAATGACAATTCCTTACGTTTATTCCAAATTTCATAACCTTTTATTTTAGAGATTTCACATAATTTGTTATCTTAAATAGACTTTTCAACCAACACTGGAGTACTTTAAATTTACAACCAGTACCCACCACAACACATATAATTTGAATAATGATATCCCTGAACTCAGCAAACTTGACAACCCCCAACCTGATGCACGCTCAAAAATATGATAGCTATTGTGACCACACTGGTACTCATAAACGCGATAGCTAATATACATACCTGATCTAAACATGCACACCTATTGTCTACCGGCACTCATAAACCTCACCTCTTAGCAAGTAGATTATCCAATTTTTAATATACCCTCAATCGACTAATATCCTTTGGACCAAAGACTTTTAACTGATTTCACATCTTTAAATCTTTTATTTGTACACTGTGTTTTTTTCTTTTTTGATCGGAAAAAGAGGAAATTCATTGAAAAAACAAGATACTTAAGAGGGATACCTCAACCCAATGAATACAAACGGGAACAAAAAGCAACTAAAAGCCGCTAAAACCGGTATTGAAATCTAGAAACAAAATCAAGAGTAGCGAAATAAGGAGTCCCATAAAGCGATCACCATATTTGCCGTTAGGCCTAACATCCTTGTGTTTGATTCGATCCAAAAGAATGCTTGAAGTTTAACGTTTCTAATGAGGGTTACCAAACTTTTCGTTTTGTTTTCAAATACTCTTGCATTTCGTTCTTTCCATATGCACCACCATTTTGCGACCAATATGTTGTTCCATATTCGACTAAATCTTTCGTTTCCCCAATTAAAGCTCCAAGACTTAACATTCATGGTGACATTCGAGTTATAAGTCCAATGACTACTAAAGCCTTTCGCAAAGTAATCCCAAATTCTCCGGGTCCTCCAACAATCATAAAATAAATGCGAGCTATTTTCATCATCTTCACCACAAAAGCAACATAAGCTAGAAACATCCATACCCCTTCTTCGTAGCTTATCCTTTGTCATTATCCTATCATGAGAGAGTAGCCAAAGAAAAAAGTTGATTTTGTAAAGGTACTTACGGTTCCATATGACGTCGGTTGGAAAAGTAGACTCATCTTGATCTTCTTCATTCCTAATACCATCCTTAACCGTGTAATGGCCATGATCATTTCCGACCCAAAATCGGCTATCTGAAACGCCTTCTTGAATAGAGATGGAAGAAAGAAGATTTGATATGGATAAAACTTCACTTGAAATGGTTTGATACTATCTTTGTCTAGACATAAACCTCCATCTCAAGCCACCATCAACCACTTCATACATGCTTGCCACCACAAACTCCTTGGTCCTTGAAGCATTGTAAGCCAAAGGAAACAAATCACATAATCTACCTTCACCGAGCCAAGAATCTTCCCAAAACCTAGTTTCCTTGCCCGCACCTATCTTAAATCTAGTATATTGTTAAAGTTTTCAAGCTCTTTATATATATTAAACCAAAAGCTCCCACCTTTTGATCCTTTTGGTTGTAGGGTTTCCCATCCGGAAGAAGTTTCACCAAAATTTTCAACTATGCTTTTGTATCGGGTTACAGTTTTTCTTCGTCGTATCTCGAAATAACTCATTTATTTTTATTAAGTATCAAGTGCATTGCTTTATTATTTTATTAAATAGCTTCTTCATTGTTTGTAAAACAGTAGACACCCAAAATTTATGCAAGATAGGCGTTCATGAAACGTAATTCAATATCATCGTAAAACCAAAGTACTTAACGGAGTTCGACAAACAAAAGTAGTAAACTCTTTTCCTGTGTGGCCAAGCCACTTATAGAAACCTATATACTCCTTCTATTTTCTTCATAATTAATTAAAAGGCAAAAGAGACGCCCATTGAAAACACCGTCGACTATGTAAAAATACTTAGTTTTGTATTAAGATACTTCTCTCTTTAAAATCCTGGTGAGAAGACAAAATGAATTTAGGTATGGAAAAAAGTTTGGTGATCTGAGGTTCGTAGATAGAAACCAAATACATAAATGAAATTTGAAGTGAAACAAGGAGTCTTTCACATGGGCTCCTAAAGTATTATAAATTTTGTTTTGAAACTAATCAACTCTTGGAAGATCAAATAATGATTTTGATCATAAAGAACTTGATTACAAACACGTGTGGCATAGGATCAATACACAAATATCTCTTTTAAATCCAAGCAAAGCAACGTTCCTTGTACTAATAGTAATAACTTAAGTTTGAGGTTTTCTTTTAAAAGTGAGAATGAGTTTCCGTTGTTATAGGGAAGACTAGATAAAAAGGTAGGTCGAAAGACCTCTCGCATTGAAGGTATAAACCTCAAAACTGTTGAGAACCCAGCTCAAATGGATGATCTATTTTGGGAAAACTGAGAAAATAAAAACAGTACTATGAGCTTGAATGACGAAGCAAGGAGGACCACTAGATTTGCAAACCGAAATCATTTGGAAGGACCAATGGGATAGAATCATGTGAACTGACTAAATATACAAGACCAATAAATTTTCATTTGAAATCCATTGACGTCGTTAAACCATGATCAGATACTAGAACATAATACAATCGCACGACGAACTTAATAACAAATCAAATAGCTCAAGCAACAAACAATCAAACTCCTTAATAATGCTAAAAATATTTTTCTTTGATATTTTGCAGAAATCCCCTACCTCGATCGCTTATAAATCCAAAAACGACAATAGTTTCAATGATTAAAAGAAATTATACTCCACGTCAAAACGCCATCGGCAAGAAACCAAACAACTTGTTCCATGAATAGTTTATGAAGAAAAGCCGGTAATTATCTACTACCTAGTTGTTGTGCTAACATGAGAATGGGAGAAAATAGCGTAAAGGAAAGAGAGGTTGGTTGTACAATTATCTTCTCCAAAGTGTAACAGAATCTGCTTATGAATTTGTGTCGAAGGTGGCATCAAAACTAAGGGAAGAATGACGGCTTCCTTTTTACTCCATTAGGGTTTTAGAAAAACAAGTTTATATAGGAAAGCTTTGACTACCAAAAAGAAAAACAAAATTGCCCACTTTAACCCGGACGTTCACTTTTAAAGCGTACAAGTAAAGGCGATTTTTATAGCATACAATATGAATCTATATTGCTTTAGCATTTTATTTGTAAACAGCTGGTTATTCACACCCAATATTTAGCTAATGGCACTAAAATTTCCCGGGCCGAGTTTATGACTCAAAAACCCATTTTCAAAACACTGAATTATGATAATAATTGTAGCCAAAATATTGATTTTGATCATATCCCACGCATGGTTGCAAGTTATAAGAGTGAAATTGAAAATTAAACTGATCACCATAAAATGTTTGTTCTTGTGAACCATATGTTGGAGAAAATGAACTTATAAATGTTTTGTTTTTAGTCTTGGTGGGAATGGACCTTAGGACTAAGTAGTCACTAAGGGACGTCACTAGCTCATTTTCACTTTTGTAAATGAATCTTTAGTCCCACATTGGAGAAACTAAAGATGATTCCTCTTTTTATTACCACAAAAATTGCATCTAAGGGAGGGCCCTTAGGGTTTAGAAGCTTTTGTGGTTGGGGGAGGACTAAGGCAATGGGCTAGTTAGAGCAAACATACTTTTCACATATGTGCGGTGCGATTGCGGTGGCGGCTTGCGAGCTTGCGGCTGTGGGTGTGGCTGCGGGTGTGACCATGGCTAAGGATGCGGGACTGAGTGTGTGTTACGGGCGTGGCTAAAGCTGCGGACCAACCAAGACTTACGTTTTTGAAACATAATATATTTTCTTGAAAAGAAATTATGACTAATTCAAATCTTGTTTTAAATGTGGGGGCATATGACCCGGTGAGATTTTAGGAGAGAATTATTCTTAACCGTTTTAAATCCGTTTTAACCATTATCTTCGTGCTTCATGCGTGGAATTAAATTTCAACCAAAATGTCCGTGATTCATACACGGAATTGATTGACACGTTCTCTTCTTCTACCTATAAAAGAAAACGAATTTCACCATTTGAACTCACTCCAGAAGCAACTACTATCTTGTCTTCTTTTCCCCTCCTCTTGCTTTGTTTTGCGCACATTGCTTGTTTATTTCCCTTGCATCAAATTGTTGTTAAGTTCTAGAGGGTGACTAGTATTGTGCTTGTACTAGTCATGATAGACACATTTATGTGTCTTATTTAGTCTCGTACTTGTATTAGTAGTCCTCATATTTTGTACTAATAATATGACTTTATGTGCTTTTAGGGTTTTTGGATGAATAAACTTTTGTGGAGAAAATTGTCTTAAAAAATGTTAAAAACACCCCCAGCAAAAGTGTTAAAGGCACCTTCATATTGGATTAGGGCACCCCTGATTTTTGATAAAGGCACCCAGCAATATGTTCAAGGCACCCATCTTTCAAAATTTGAAATGAAAAAGGGCGGGAATTTCTATCTTCTTACGAATCTTATATGTGGAAGATTTGTTTCGTACATGTTATGAGTTTTAAAGACAAGAGATTTTCTTGCCTTAATAACACGTTGTACACGGAACAAATTCATGCAAAATCAGATCAAAACTCGGTCATGTTTATCTCACGGAGAAAATACAGGGATGAAAATATACTTTCGGCTTATATGAATCTATGTAGTAAAAGGAGATAATATCTCCTTTGGATTTTTCATAACATGATATTTTCTCTTGCTGCGGGAAGGAATCAACACATAATCGAATCAGACCGAGAATTAAAGAGAAAATATTCCCGTGAAATATTCATTAAATTGTGGGAAGATTCGAGAAGATTTGAAGGTTGAAGGGTGTTATGATATAAATAGAGGGTCGAACTTAACAGTTGAGGGGGGGTCTGATGTAGTTTTTAATAGTGGTAAAATAGGTTCGATTCTCGGACTTGTGAAGATTTAATTTCTAGACTTAATTTTTAATAACAGAAAATAAAGAGAATTAAAACAATTTGATTTTAAAATGGATGAAGAAAAATTAGGGCTTAAGATTCCACCATTAACCAATACTTCAGTGATAACATGTAACAATTCTTATATTCAATTTAATCTAAATATTCCAAAGATAGGTTTTTAAAAGAATACTTGTTAATCAAGAGCATGAGACATTAAGAGTTTAAAAACCAAGTATGACCCATCAAAAGAAAACACAATTATTTGAGAAAAACCATTTTTTTCAATTTTAATTCAAGCAATTAATAATAAAAGAATTGTAGAATAAATATAATTAAAATAGAAGTTACCACAATTATTGGATGAACGGATTCCTCCGTCGCCCCAGTGATGGTGATTAGCACATGGTAATGGAAACACAATCAAAATAGACTTTCACTGCTCAAAAGGTGCTTACAATGGTGAAAAGGGAGTAACACAGGAGTTTTGAGACGTATATAAACGTTACACTGAAGTGATCTTAGTGTTACAGAAGAAATAAAAGGAAACAGGAAAGAAGAACGGACCGATACCGCAGTAGAAATGAGACTGCCTTAGCAGCTGAAGATACGACTGAAACAGCGACAGAAAGAATGACAGTTCAGCGACAGTCTTATGTTCTTTAGCGTCTTCTTGTTCTACAAGTGGTCTGCTACTACATTTTCTGCACCCTTTTTGTTTCTAATTTCTAGAGAGAATTCTTGTAGCAAAAGGATCCATCTAATTAATCTAGGTTTAGCATCCTTCTTAGACAGAAGGTACTTCAAAGAAGCATGATCAGTAAAGACTATAACCTTAGAACCCAAGAGATAGGATCTAAACTTGTCTAAGGCAAAAACAATGGCTAATAGTTCCTTCTCTGTGGTGGTGTAGTTCAGTTGGGCATCATTCAGATTTTTGCTAGCATAGTAAATCATATGAAGTAATTTGTTTTCTCGCTGACCTAATACGACACCAATAGCATAATCTGAAGCATCACACATTATCTCGAAGGGTAGGTTCCAGTTAGGATCCTGAACTATGGGGGCAGTAGTGAGTAAAGTCTTAAGCTTCTAGAAAGCCTTTAAACAAGCATCATCAAAGACAAACTTAACATCTTTTGCAAGCAAATTGCAAAAAGGTATAGAAATCAAGCTAAAATCCTTAATGAATCGACGATAAAAGCCTGCGTGCCCTAAGAATGACCTAACATCTCGTACAGTTTTGGGAACCTGTAAAGTCTTAATAAGGTCAACTTTGGCTTTGTCTACCTCTATACCCTTAGAAGATATGATATGCCCTAAAACAATTCCTGATCGAACCATACAATGGCATTTTTCCCAATTAAGCACTAAATTTCTTTCCTTACACTAGTTAACACTAATGTCAAATGATGCAAGCATTCATCAAAAGATGACCCAAATATCAAAAAATCATCCATAAAGACCTCTAAAAACCGTTCTACCATGTCAGAAAATATGTTCATCATACAACGCTGAAAAGTAGCGGGTGCATAACACAACCCGAAAGGCATGCGTCTATACGCAAAGGTACCAAAGAGACAAGTAAAAGTAGTTTTCTCTTGGTCTTCCGGGGCAATAACAATCTGATTATAACCAGAAAAACCATCTAGCAAGCAATAGTGGCTATGTCCATCTAATCTCTCTAGCATTTGGTCGATGAAAGGAAGGGGAAAGTGATCCTTCCTTGTGACCTTGTTCAATTTTCTATAGTCAATACAAACATGCCACCCCGTGGTCACTCGGGTTGGGATTAATTCATTGTTATCATTCTGAACTACAGTGATTCCTGATTTCTTGGGGACAACCTGAACGGGGCTGACCCACTTACTGTCTGAAATTGGGTAAATAATACCCCCATATAACAACTTAAGCACTTCAGTTCGCACTACTTCTTTCATATTAGGGTTAAGTCGACGTTGCATCTCCCTTGACGGTTTTGTATCATCCTCTAAATGAATCTGATGCATACAAACAGTAGGACTTATTCCGTTAATGTCTTCTATGTTCCACCCTAAAGCTTCCTTATTATCTTGAAGCACGTTCACTAGCCTACTTTACTGGTTACTATCCAAGTCGGATGCTACAATCACAGGCAAAGTCTCAGATAGGCCTAAATACACATATTTCAGAGTATCTGGTAGTTGTTTAAGGTCCAACTTAGGAGGCTCTTCTAAAGAAGGAATTAGGGTAGACTTAGAAACTGGTAGTTGTTCAAACTTAGGTTTCCATCCATTACTAGTGTCTAACAAAGGGGCTGAATCTAACAAAGCATTCACCTCATTCATTACACTATCATCATCAAAATCAAACCCAAAGTGGGCTAGGCATTTCTCTAATGGATCTTCTAACAAAGTGTTCGGTAATGACTCCTGAACTAGTGTTCCTATCATGTGCACCTCTTCAGTGCACGTGTCATCTAGTTTAGGTGGTTGCTTACTAATGTTAAAAATATTCAGCTCAATAGTCATATTACCAAAAGATAAGTTCATAATACCATTTCGATAGTTAGTGATCGCATTGGATGTCGCTAAAAACGGGCGACCTAATATCACAGGTATCTGATTCTCTGGGTCAGGGACAGGTTGGGTATCAAGGACAACAAAATCTACTGGATAAATAAACCTATCGACCTCAATAAGAACATCCTCTATGACACCACGAGGAATTTTCACTGACCTATCAGGTAACTGCAATGTCATCTGAATAGGTTTCAAATCACTAAGTCCTAAATGCAGGTACACATGGTACGGAAGTAAGTTCACACTGGCTCCTAAGTCAAGTAATGTTTTCTCAACACGGTATTTACTTATTTTGCAAGAAATGGTCGGGGACCCTGGGTCTTTGTACTTAGGGGTTCCATTGTTCTGAATAATTAAACTCACATGACTAGCTAAAAAGGCTTTTTTTTTATACACTAAGCTTTCGCTTTCGCTTACAGCTGTCCTTAAGGAACTTGGCATAAGTAGGAATCTGCCTAATTGCGTTAATAATGGAAGGTTTATCGTGACTTGCTTAAAAACCTCAATTATGTTATTAAAGTTGGATTCCTTCTTATTTGGTGCTAACAGTTGTGGGAACGGGGCTCTGGGCACAAAATACGGCTTATGAGGGGCTACCTCAGGCTCTTTAGAGACTTTATCAGTCTCTTCAGCTACTGGATCAGAGGGGTGAACTACAATATCTTCACTTTCAGGCATAGTTACCTTGTTGTCTACGACTTTACCGTTCCTAAGAGTTCTAATTGCATTCACATGACTAGGTGATTTCTCACCGGAAGATATTTCATGAACTCCTATAGGATTGGGTTGGGGTTGACTAGGTCAAGTTTTCAAAATCAAAAACAAGTCCCTCAAAAGAAGAGTCTTCGAGGTTTTCGTTTCCATGGAAAGAACTACTAGGCTTGTCACTAATGAAGCGACCTAGAGCGTCTCTTTTCCAAGTCCGCTTAGAGAGCGGTCTTGGGATATACTAAATAAAAACTAAAAAAATAAATCCTAAACGGAAGGAAATTCTAAACAATCACAATCAAGGCTGACTCAACCAAATCAAACCTATTGAATCTAGCAAACAAAAAACATGAAGGCTCACTTAGATTGTTTTTAGACCAGCTTTTATTCCTTCAAAAAGGCAACTAGTTACAATTCTAGCAAACCTCTAAGAATTTTCCGAATTAGATTAAGTCGGCAGAAACAGGATAAGCTCTAAGGAGCTTTGATAACCCTATCTCTTTGGCAACGTTTCCTTGGGTTACAAGGCGGCTCTAACCAACTTAAAATAACCTTCTTGAACTTCGAGTTCGGTTAACAAAGTAACTAATACAATCCTTATGAATGAGGTTCCTGTAAGCTCGTTACCCTATCGGTCTCTTTCTAGTCAAAATTTTAGGTTTTAGGTTCCCGTTTGGTAACGTGTTCCTAAAGCGGGCAAGAAGGAAACGGTGATGAAATCCTAGTCCTTATCTTATATGGCCAATTCTTGGCCTTTACTAGAAAATTAAATCCGTTTTCAGTTCCTTAACATATATGCATACGAAGGAATACAGTAAACCCACTTGCAGGGGATCCGTGGGTTGAACGAGTCTTACCTCCCGTACCAGATGGGGGATGAATCGGTTGTAGTCGACTCGGGCCACCGACTCCTGTGTCAGTATGCGAACCCGAGGGCCGAGACAATATCGTAATTGTCGTCTTTCCTTGTAGCAGTTTATATTTAATAATACCCTTCCGTAGGGTTTAAAAATAAATAAAGTGTCCAAGTGTCCAAAAGAAAGTCCAAAAAGAAGTGTCCAAAATAAAAAAAACATAAACAATTAAAATCCTAATACACTTTTCTAAAAAATAAAAACAAATAAATCTAATTAAGAAAAATCTTCGTTTTCTTTTTCGTTCTTTAAGCTTTAACTTTTAACTCCAAGTCTTTAGCTTTAATTCCAAGTCTTTGGCTCACTTTCTTTTCGATCCAAAATCCAAAACATGTAGCAAAAAGATAAATACCAAAAGAAACGTAAAATAGAACAAAGTAAAATAATAAAAATAAAACCTAAAACCTAAAAATAAATCTAAAACTCTAAACCTAAAAACAAATCCGCGTCGGCGGCGCCAAAATTGATGTAGTTTTTAATAGTGGTAAAATAGGTTCGATTCTCGTACTTGTGAAGATTTAATTTCTAGACCTAATTTCTAATAACATAAAATAAAGAGAATTAAAACAATTTGATTTTAAAATGGATGAAGAAAAACTAGGGCTTAAGATTCCACCATTAACCAATACTTCAGTGTTAATATCTAACAATTCTTATATTCAATTTAATCTAAATATGCCAAAGATAGGTTTTTGAAAGAATAATTGTTAATCAAGAGCATGAGACATCAAGAGTTTAAAAACCAAGTATGACCCGTCAGAAAAAAACACAATTATTTGAGAAAAACCATTTTTTCAATTTTAATTCAAGCAATTAATAATAAAAGAATTGTAGAATAAATATATTTAAAATAGAAGATACCATAATTATTGGATGAGCGGCTTCCTCCGTCGCCCCAGTGATGGTGATTAGCTCATTGTAATGGAAACACACTCAAAATAGACTTTCATTGCTCAAAAGGTGCTTACAATGGTGAAAAAGGAGTAACACAGAAGTTTTGAGACGTATATAAACGTTACAGTGAAGTGATCTTAGTGTTACAGAAGAAATAAAAGGAAACAAGAAAGAAGAACGGACCGATACCGCAGTAGAAATAAGACTGCCTTAGCAGCTGAAGATACGACTGAAACAACGACAGAAAGAATGACAGTTCAGCGACAGTCTTATGTTCTTCAGCGTCTTCTTCTTCGCAGCAGCAACAGTTTTCCTGTTTGCTTTTTTCTCTTTTCTGACAGCTCCTCTATGCGATTTCTTCCCTTTTCTTTGATATATATAGGGTTATTAAACCCTAGGAAGTCTTCTAAGTTGATAAGGAATTATAAAACATGTTCAAATCATCCTCTAATTACGTGTGAAACCGAAACAGGGAGGAACTCGGTTTTCCGTCCAAATTCACTTCTTCCAACCAATTTTCCCGGCCAAAACACGTTTGTGACGTGTGTTTATGATATTCTGGTTGTCTAATTCACTTTGGGTGAATTTTAATTACCCAACTCTCCCAAAATCACGCAACATAAGCCAACAGAAGTTCATCCCGAAATAAAAAGACTTTCCCGCCTTAATCACAAAAGGGGTGTGCCCCCAATACAAAGTGTGGGTGACTTGATCACTTTTACATGGGTGCCTTTAGTAATTCTTCCGAGTGCCTTTAACAACTTTTTGAGCCGATTTTTTCCAGATTATTCATTTCTCCACAATACCTATAAAAACACAAAAAACCAATAAAAGTACAAAATCGAACACTAACAAAATAGAAAATTGAGCGCAAATTCGACACATAAATGTGTCTATCAGGGTCTGGAGAGTCTAGAATCGCAAGATCAAGAATTCCAGAAATTCTGCTCGTGATCATGATGAAGAAGATGGAGAAAACGTTGACGTAGGGTTGAAGATTTTGTGGCAAATTTTTTGAAGATTACGTTGCTAAAACTTTTAACTTTGCAACGTATATCTTCATTTGCAACGTTTAGTCTCGGTGAAACAGTTATACCTCTGTAATAGTGAGTCTGTAACGTTTATAAACGTTGCAAACTCACTGTTTTCATTATTTTCATTCTTTTTCATTATTTTCAAACACTTTGAGCTATTTACCACACTTTTGAGGGTGTTTTGAGCAAGATGAGATAAACCCCATATGTTGAGGTGACGGAGGAAGCCATTGTTTCAATAAAAGTGGTATATTTCTATTTTAATTAATTTTTGCAATTTCTTTTATGATTATTTGCCTTGATTAAAAATTGATTTAATGATTTTTGTTAAGCAGTTGTGATTTCGTTAGATGGTACATGCTTTGGCCTAGGTTTTAGATGTTCCATGCTTTTGTTAGACAATTGTTATTTTGAGAATTTGCTTTTGCAACATATTAGAATCAAATGAGATGTCAGAATTGCATGAATATTAATTAGTTTGAATCACTTTAATTGGTTAATGGTGAAATCCATAACCTTAGTATTTGTTAATATTATTTTCATACTTTGTGCATATTTTTAGTTTAAAATTAATTTATTAAATCTAAATTCAATCTTCTCAAGTTCGAGCAAACGATACTTTTCTTACCACTATTTACAAAAAACATCAATTTTTGGCGCCACCGACGCGGACTTGTTTTTAGAATTGTTTTTAGATTTTTTTAGGTTAATTAGTTTAGTTAGATTTTTATTTTTATTTGTTCTATTTTACGTTTTTGGGTATTTTTCTTTGTATTACAGGTTTTGGATCAAAAAGAAAATTGGAGCTAAAGATTATATTAATTGATTAAAAACTTGGAGACAAAGACAAAGCGAAAAGAACGGAAAAAGAAGACAAGAATTTTTTTAGTTAATTTTTTTTTGATTTTTTTTAGGGTTTTTATTTTTCTTTTTAGAAAACTGGATTAGGAAATTCTTATTATTTTTCTAATTATTTTAGGTATTTTTATTATTTTTATTATTTTTTGACTTTGGACTTTGGACTTTGGACTTTGGACTTTGAACTTTGAACTTTATTATTAATTTTTATCCTACGGAAGGGTATTTAAATATAAACTGCAACAGGGAAGGAAGAAAATTACGATATTGTCTCGGCCCCTTGGGTTCGTACACTGACACAAGAGTTGGTGGCCCGAGTTGACTTCAACGGTTCATCGCCCGTCTGGTACGGGAGGTAAGACTCGATCAACCCACGAATCCCCTGCAAGTGGGTTTTCTGTATTACTTCGTAATGCATATATGTTGAGGACTTGAATACAAAATTTACTTTTCTAGTAAAGGGAAAGGACTGGCCATATAAGCTAAGGACTCGGATTTCATCACCGTTTCCTTCTTGCCCGCCTTAGGAACACGTTACCTAACGCTAACCTAAGCCTAAAATTTGACTAGAAAGAGACCTATAGGGTAACGAGCTTATTGGAAAATTATTCAAAAAGACTGTATTGGTTACTTTATTAGCCTAACTCAAGGTTCAAGAAGATTATTTTAAGTTGATTAGAGCCACCTTGTAACCCAGGGAAAAGTGCCAAAGAGACAGGGTTATCAAAGCTCCTTAGAGCTTATCCTGTTTCTCTTCGACTTAATCTAATTCGGATCGTTCTAAGAGGTTTGCTAAAACTGTAACTAGTTGCCTTTTGGAAGAATAGAAGCTGGTCTAGAAACAATCTAAGTGGAACCATCATGCTTTTTGTTTGCTATATTCAGTAGGTTTGATTTGGTTGAGTCGGCCTTGTTTGTGTATGTTTAGAACCCCTTCATGTTAGGATTTATTTTCTTAGATTTTTTGTAAATTTATTAGGAAATTTTTATTAGAAAATGTCAAGCTGATATTACAATAAATATCCGACTGAGTTTTAAAACGGGCATTACCCTTACTATGAGCATAGTGTGGATAGTACTTGGGACCACTACCAACCTTCTGAACGTTAGGTTCATACCATGGAGCCCCCAATTACTAAATTACGCGCACCAGTCATATGAACGGGAAAACGAGCAGTTAATATCTAGCAATCTTTATGATCTAGTTGTTTCTATAGAGAATTCCGTCAAGGAGTTGACTGGGGATACAAGAAGGTTCACATTAAGTATGGGGGGAACAATTAGTAGTCCAACTCCTCCTCTAGAAGAATCACACGAGCAGTTACAATCTAGTACTCCTTATGATCCATTTGTTTCTCTAGAAGAAGCACTCAAGAAGTTAGCTGAGAATACATATAGGTTTGAGTTAAAGACGAAAGAAAGTATTGCTCAAAATGGTCTTAATTGCCAATACAGTGTTTCCACTTTTACCCTTGATAATAATGATGAATATTTACCTAATTTAGAGGACGAGGTTAGAGTAGAAGACACTATTTATTTAGATAACGTTCAATCATCTTCATATTATTATGATGATGAGGATACTTTTGATGAGGAAATTGAAATTCGTAGTCATAATGATGAGGAAATTCTCACAACAATTGAGTTTCACGATAATAATGATGTCTCTAGTTCCGATCCTTATAAAGGGATTTAACTAGAGATAACATTGTTATAAGCGGTGAAATAGTTCCTCATTATTATGAAGACGATGATGGTTTAGAGGAACGAGTCTATTCCGAGACTAGTGTTTTAGAGTCCAACGATTCAGGGACAACAGTCTCAAACGAAGAAGATAAACTCGTAGAAATCTTAAATGTGAGTGAGACTACACCACCTGATTATAACTTAGAAGAAGCAATTGACCATTTTCAGGAATCTGATGATCTAAAAATTAGGGAAATTGTGACTAGTCTATCTAGAGACACCCAAAATTCTAAGTTTGGGGGTGATTATCATTCTCCCTGTGCTTTACCTTTAACTTCTTTAAAAGTCCCTCACTTGGACTTGATGATTGTGCCTTTACCATATTAAGAGACTATCTTCAAGAACTGTTTCCCGAACCTAATCATGTCCAAAAAGAAGTTCAGTTGTTAGAAACCCATCCTATGGTCGATGTGGTTCACCTAGGAAATAATACCAAGATTGACTTTGTTTTCCCACCAAAATATTTTCTTCCATATGTGGGAACGTTTGAATTTTAAATGTGTCAGTTATTAAGTTTTAAGACTAAGCCTAATTACTTTAGGAAATTAGAATCGACACATTTGCTTAAGAATGACCACCTTCATTGTAGTCAATTGTGTGGATCAAATATGATTGACTTTGAGGATCCACAATTATTCAGGTAATTATTATGTGCCTTAATTGTATTATTTGAGTTTCTCCAGACTCCACAACCTGATCCTCCGGATCCTTCCTATGAGAAAATTCAGTACAAAGAGATTTATCTAGACCCTTTCATAGAGCCAGAACCTGAACCTCAACTAGATGTAGTTTTCATAAAAAAAAAAACTAGATATGGATAAGGTTGTACTCGGATTGTTCACTTTCTAGGCCTACTGTAACTTCCTTCTATTTTGGATAACATTGTTTTATTCAGATGACCCACAGTTGTTTCGACTATTGCTATATGATTTAGTGAGGTGACTAATTCTTTCTTAGTCTGGCTGAAGATTTTAAACTTAGCACTTCTTGGGAGGTAACCCATGCTCATGCGACACGGTAATATCTTTCCTTCACTTCTTTTCTCCGATTGGTAACAGTTTCTCCTTGTTCATATATTTAATCATTCATCTTTAGAACATTGAGGAAAATGTTAGATTTATGTTTGGGGGTAAGGGAGAAACTTTTAGTGAAACATGAAACTCCAAAGTCTAGAAACTTGTGAATTATTCAGGATGACACTAACCATTCTAGGTAGATGGAAACATAGCTCTTATCTATAGGAATTGGTGTGCCCAGCTGAATGGTCTATTCATATCTGAATGCACTAGGTGTTAGAAATAACATGATAATCATTGAACAAGCATATCTCAGAATCATCATAATCATATCACTTTCTGTTTTTATTTTTGCAATTTTATGTTTCTCTAAGTGATTTGTGGGGCCCTAGTATTGCATAAGGTCGTAGCTCGGATGCGTTAGAATTTTAATTTTGTTGAAAAAAAAAAGACATTTTTATATCAATATGTGTGTGTTCTCCTTGTCTCCGTCGCCTAAGCAAGCGTGGAATGCAGGATCCATGGGAACTATCATGTAATCTGCTGAAAAGGAGCATGCGCTTAGATTTAAAAGATCTAATCATGTAGTCGTGAAAAAACAAGAAAAAAAAATATTATGTATATAAATAATAATAAAAATAGGAGTATCCGAGCCGGACTTTATATTTTGGGAAACACCATTCACCTTAGTCAACATATGCACCATTCATCACTTCTATATCCATCTTCTAATATATCCTTGTGTTTGAATTTGATTGATTTCGAGCAATGTGAATTTTTATCCAGTTTTGGATGTTCAATGATTATTTGAGTAGAGTTTGCATTCTTATATGAATTTTAGTACGCTGAGTGAAAACTCGTGTACAACATTTAAACTCATATAGGGTAATGATTCTTATAGGCGAAGAATTTAGTATGCCAACTAAATAGTTTGTTTAGTCTCTATCCTCAATTTTTCACAGGTAGCTAGAATTTGGAGTAAAAGGTTTTGTGGGTATATCTCTTGTAAACCCTCACGAGACAAAACTCGTCCGATAGGGAAACCTATGGGTTTAAAGTCTTATTGCACACGCTAAGTGCAATCGCGATGCCTGCTAAAGTGAGTTAGGATTTATTTATTTTCTTAGATTTGCTCGAGGACTAGCAAATAATAAGTTTGGGGGTATTTGATAGACACATTTATGTGTCTTATTTAGTCTCGTACTTGTATTAATAGTCCTCATATTTTGTACTAATAATATGATTTTATGTGCTTTTAGGGTTTTTGGATGAATAAACTTTTGTGGAGAAAATTTTCTTAAAAAGTGTTAAAAACACCCCCAGCAAAAGTGTTAAATGCACCTTCATATTGGATTAGGGCACCCATTATTTTTGATAAAGGCACCCAGCAATATGTTCAAGGCACCCATCTTTTAAAATTTGAAATGAAAAAGGGCGGGAATTTCTATCTTCTTACGAATCTTATCTGTGGAAGATTTGTTTCGTAACATGTTGTACACAGAACAAATTCACTGGAACAAATGTTATGAGTTTTAAAGACAAGAGATTTTCTTGCCTTAATAACATGTTGTACACGGAACAAATTCATGCAAAATCAGATCAAAAATCGGTCATGTTTATCTCACGGAGAAAATACAGGGATGAAAAATCGACTTATATGAATCTATGTAGTAAAAAGAGATAATATCTCCTTTGGATTTTTCATAACATGATATTTTCTCTTGCTGCGGGAAGGAATCAACACATAATCGAATCAGACCGAGAATTCAAGAGAAAATATTCCCGTGAAATATTCATTGAATTTTGGGAAGATTCGAGAAGATTTGAAGGTTGAAGGGTTTTATGAAATAAATAGAGGGTCGAACTTAACAGTTGAGGGGGGTCTGGAGAGTCTAGAATCACAAGATCAAGAATTCCAGAAAATTTGCTCGTGATCATGATGAAGAAAACGTTGCCATAGGGTTCAAGATTCCGCGGAGAAAAGTTTGAAGATTATGTTGCTAAAACTTTTAACTTTGCAACGTATATCTTTATTTGCAACATTTAGTCTCGGTGAAACAGTTTATACCTCTGTAACAATGAGTCTGTAACGTTTATAAACGTTGCAAACTCACTGTTTTCATTATTTTCACTCTTTTTCATTATTTTCAAACACTTTGAGCTATGTACCAAAATTTTGAGGGTGTTTTGAGCAGGGTGAGATAAACCCCATATGCTGAGGTGACGGAGGAATCCATTGTTTCAATAAAAGTGGTATATTTCTATTTTAATTAATTTTTGCAATTTTTGTTATGATTATTTGCCTTGATTAAAAATTGATTTAATGATTTTTGTTAAGCAGTTGTGATTTCGTTAGATGGTACATGCTTTGGCCTAGGTTTTAGATGTTCCATGCTTTTGTTATACAATTGTTATTTTCAGAATCTAATTTTACAACATATTAGAATCAAATTAAATGTTAGAATTGCATGAATATTAATTAGTTTGAAGCACTTTAATTGGTTAATGGTGAAATCCATAACCTCAGTATTTGTTAATATTATTTTCATACTTTGTGTATATTTTGTAGTTTAAAATTAATTTATTAAATCTAAATTCAATCTTCACAAGTTCGAGCGAACGATACTTTTGTTACCACTATTTACAAATAACATCACTATCCTGGACACATCTCATCTGTTGGGGTATAGCATCTCTCATTCTTGAGGAGTACCCGAGGACTATTGTGTTAAGGACAATTTGATGAGCAGGTGGCTCTGTCCATTGTGATATCAATTCAGTGATTTCTTAACCTTAACAATTTCTTATGTTTAGTATTTCCATTGTTGCAGATCCAACAATCTTAACACAATATTTTTTTCTTATGTAACAATGAGTAAGAATGATGTAGACAGACAAGAAAAATTCAGTGGAAAAGGTTTCAAAAGATGGCAATCCAAGATGTTGTTCTTTCTGAGTTTCCACATGTTAGATGAACTAGTTCTGAAATCCTTTGATGAGAGTTTGAATCATGCTGGAAATGAAATAGAATTGGAAAGTTGGGGAAGACAGAACTATATGGCCAAAAATCATATTCTGAACTGTTTAGAAGATGCATTGTATGACTTTTATAATGCAAAACAAAACTTCCCTGCTTATGATTTATGAGCTGCTTTATAAGCAAAATACTAAGCGAAAACTGCTGGAAGTAAGAAGTTTTTGGTAGCTAGGTTGCTGGAATACAAAATGTCAAATGACAAATCAGTGGTTGATCAATTCCTTGAACTTCAGCGCATTATCAATGAAATTATTGCTGAAGGTATGGTGATAGATGAAACGTTTCAAGTGTCTGCGGTGATTGAGAAAATTACCATCTTCTTGGTCTGAATACAAAAGAAGATTGAGACATGAAACTGGTGAAGTCAGTATGGTTGAATTGGGTAAGAAGATTCAAGTGGAAGAATTACTGTGTTCAAAAGATAAAAATGTATCTTCCTCAAGGGACATGTCCAACAAGGCTCATGTAATTGAACACAAGTCTTCCGCAAGCGACAACAACTAACGCAACCCCAAGCCTGGTCATCACAAGAAAGGTACATTCCCGAAACCCAAATCTGGCATTGGTAAAATTAAAGGTGCGTGTTATGTTTGTGGAAATCCTGGCCATATGGCAATCCTTTTTATAAAACGTAAGGACTTTAATAATAAGAAAAACAATGCTAATTTGGTTGAAAACAACAAGAACGAGTTTTCTGGCACGGTGTCTAAAGTCAATTTGGTAACCAATGTGAGAGACTGGTGGGTAGACTCTGGTGCTACCAAGCATGTCTGTGGAAACAGGGATATGTTCACCTCCTATCAGAAGGTAGGGAAGGAGAAAAACTCTACATGGGTAACTCGTCTGCAGCACAGGTTGCGGGAAAAGGCAAAGTTGGGCTAAAGCTCACTTCTGGCAAAACTCTCGCATTGAATGAAGTTCTTCATGTTCCGGACATCTGCAAAAATCTTGTATCTTGTGGTGTTTTAGATGATAAGGGCTTTAAACTTGTTTTTGAATCTGGGAAAGTTATTGTCACTGAGGGTAAGGATTATGTAGGAAAGGGTTATAAGACTGAGGGTCTTTACAAACTTAATGTAACCTATGTTGAAATGAATAAATTTGATTCTTCTGTTTATGTTTGTGTGTCATTGAATGTTTGGCATGGTAGACTTGGTCATGTTAACATAAATGTGAAATATGCGTAGACTCAAAATATGCTAAAAAATCTTATAGGAAAAATATTCAGAGAAATTCTAAACCCTAAGAATTAATTCATTCAGACCTAGTTGACATGAAGTCAGTTCAAACGAGAGGTGGTAAGAAATGGTTGTCACTTTTATAGATGATTGTACGAGGTACTGTCACATATATTTACTTAAAGGAAAGGATGATGCCTTAGAAGCCTTTAATATATATAAACTAGAAGTTGAAAACCAAATGAGTACTACCATTAAAACTATTAGGTCTGACCGTGGTGGTGAGTATGTAATCTCTATTGAAGATTTTTGCATAAAACATGGCATTATACATGAAGTAACCCCTCCTTATTCACCACAATCTAATGGTGTGGCTGAACGGAAAAATCGAACCCTTAAGGAGATGATGAATGTCATGTTAATTAGTTCATGACTCCCTGCAAACTTGTGGGGGGAGGCCTTCCTCTCAGCTTGCTATGTCTTGAACATAGTACCCTTTAAAGGATCAGAAAAAACTCCATATGAGTTACGGAAAGGTAGATAATCTTCATATGCATACTTTAAAGTGTGGGGGTGTTTGTCTAAGGTGTCCATTCCTCCACCTAAGAGAACCAAGATAGGACCCAAAACTGTTGACTGTGTCTTCATAGGGTATCCTGAACATACTACTGCATATAGATTTATGGTTGTAAGTTCTGAAATATCTGAAATTGGTGTGAATATTATTATGGAATCTAGGGATGATGTGTTCTTTGAAAATATTTTTCCTTTGAATTCTGAATCTCGCATGATATGTGTTGATCTCCTAGATGTCCCTTCCACTAGTCAGAAATTACCTTTAGAGGAAGATGATTTTGAATTTGAGCCTAGAAGAGGTAAAAGACTTAGAACTGGAAAATCTTTTGGTCTTGACTTCATAATGTATTTAGTTGAGACTGATCCACTGACTTATAGAGAAGCCATGACTTCTTCTGAAGCTCCATGGTGGAAAGAATCTGTCATTAGTGAAATGGATTCCATTATACAAAATGATACTTGAGAGATTTTAGATTTACCTCTAGGGTGTAAACCCATAGGTTGGATCTTCAAAAGGAAATGTAAGGTAGATGGAACTGTGGAAAAATACAAAGCTAGACTAGTAGCTAAAGGCTATAAACAAATAGAAGGTGTAGATTTCTTTGATACTTATTCACCTGTTACGAGAGTTACTTCCATTAGGATGTTAATTGTTATTGCTGCTATTCATAACTTAGAGATACACCAAATGGATGTAAAAAACAGCTTTTCTAAATGGTAAATTAGATGAAGAAATTTATATGGACCAACCTGAGGGCTTTATAGTGAAAGGTTGTAAAAACAAAGTATGTAAACTGAAAAAATCTTTGTATGGTTTGAAACAAGCACCTAAACAGTGGCATGCAAAATTTGATCATGTGATGATTTCTAATGGTTTTAAAATAAATGAATCTGACAAGTGTGTTTATACTAAACTTGTGAATGATGCCTGGGTGATTGTATGCTTGTATGTTGATGATATGCTTATACTTGGTACAAACATGGATGTAATTATTTCCACAAAGAGCATGCTAAATGAGAACTTTAACATGAAAGACTTAGGCTCCGCTGATGTAATCTTAGGGATGAGAGACACCCTGCGGTCCTTGAAGGATTTTTTGACGCAAACTGGATATCGGACTCAGAGGAGTCTAAGTCTATGAGTGGATATGTTTTCACTCTAGCATGCGGGTCTGTATCTTGGAAGAGTTCCAAACAGACATGTATAGCTCGATCCACGATGGAATCGGAGTTTATTGCGTTAGATAAAGCAGGAGAGGAAGCCGCTTGGCTAAGATGCTTTTTAGAAGACATTCCTCTTTGGCATAGGTCTGTGCCAGCTATATCTATACATTGTGATAGTCAAGCTGCAATAGCTAATGCTAAAAACAACAACTACAACGGAAAATCTATTCATATTAGGAGAAGACACAATTCTCTAAAACAACTAATCTCAACTGGCGTTATTTCTGTTGACTTTGTGAGGTCTAAGGAGAATATCGCGGACCCTTTGACGAAAGGCTTGTCCAAGGAGATAGTTAGTAATGCATCGAGGGGGATGGGACTTAAGCTCATCAATTAAAACTTGCCATGAAGGATACTCAACCTTGCTGATTGGAGATCCCAAGATCAAGGTTTTGAATGAGACAACTAATTTATGGCGGGTAAAAATTAATCACTATCAGGGAATTATTTTCTCTGTCCCTTCCCTATGGTGTAGACGTGATAGTGTGACTGCATGTGAGGATGACTTATAGTAAAGTCTTAATGAGTTCTATAGTTTCAATTTAAGATTGAAATGGGGTGTAGCAGTTAACACTCTTGATAGAACTCACCTATCTGAATGAAGAAGTGGGTCGCTTCCTATAAGAATTGAGCTGATTCTCTAGAGCATTCTGAGAAATGGGATATGTCCAGGGCCAAAACGGACACAACGACGTGAACTTAACAGCACTCTTGGGAGATATCTCGCGTAAGGAGCTATTGATGAATTATACCAAACTATGGCAGTTCAAGACATCGCGTTCACTGTCCATCAAGTAGTTCTAGTAATTTCTCACTAAGCAAAGGTTCAAGACCTTATGGACACCTATTGACTAAGTGGTATTTCTCGCTTTCTGATTTCATCGGGTTTTCATTCATGTGGGGGATTGTTGGAGAAAATGAACTTATAGATGTTTTGTTTTTAGTCTTGGTGGGAATGGACCTTAGGACCAAGTAGTCACTAAGGGACACTAGCTCATTTTCACTTTTGTGAATGAACCTTTAGTCCCATATTGGAGAAACTAAAGATGATTCCTCTCTTTATTACCACAAAATTGCATCTAAGGGAGGGCCCTTAGGGTTTAGAATCTTTTGTGGTTGGGGGAGGACTAAGGAAATAGGCTAGTTAGAGCAAACATACTTTTCACACATGTGCGGTGTTTCACACCGAAGCACGCGCGCTTGTGGTTGAGGCTTGCGAGCTTGCGGCTTGCGTGCTTGTGAGCTTGTGTGCTTGCATGCTTGCGGCTGCGGCTGTGGTTGTGGGTGTGACCGTGGCTAAGGCTGCGGGACTGAGTGTGTGTTGCGGGCGTGGCTGAGGCTGCAGACCAACCAAGACTTACGTTTTTGAAACAGAATATATTTTCTTAAAAGAAGTTATGACTAATTCAAATCTTGTTTTAAATATGGGGGCGTAAAAACCCTGCGAGATTTTAGGAGAGAATTATTCTTAACCGTTTTAAATCTGTTTTAACCATTATCTTCGTGCTTCATGCGTGGAATTAAATTTCAACCATAATGTTCGTGATTCATGCATCGAATTGATTGACACGTTCTCTTCTTCTACCTATAAAAGAAAACGAATTTCATCATTTGAACTCACTCCAGAAGCAGCTACTATCTTGTCTTCTTTTCCTCTCTTCTTGCTTTGTTTTGCGCACATTGCTTGTTTATTTCCCTTCCATCAAATTCTTGTTAAGTTCTAGAGGGTGACTAGTATTGTGCTTGTACTAGTCATAACGGGAAGTTCTATCCTGGACACATCTCCTCTGTTAGGGTATATCATCTCTCATTCATGAGGAGTACCCGAGGACTATTGTGTTAAGGACAATTTGCTGAGCAGGTGGCTCTGTCCATTGTGATATCAATTCAGTGATTTCTTAACCTTAACAATTTCTTCTGTTTAGTATTTCCATTGTTGCAGATCCAACACCATATATGTTATTTCCAAAAGGATTCATCTCGATAAAGTCAAAAAAAAAAATTATGCGCACAACTCGTTTATAGAACTGACCTTTTGTTTTAGACAAGTGAAGAATACTACTAACAGATTGCACACACATGAAAGAATGATTGATTGTACCTGAAAATAAGATTCTAAAAGAAGCAAATTAATAAAAGAAACTAGAATGAAAACTAAATGCAAAATCTAAAATTTAAATAACAACTAGAATTACCGATTGTTCCCCGACAGCGGCACCAATTTGGTCGAGATGTCAAACTTGTCAAAAATATATTCCCTACTTTCTTACTGATAGGCGTAAAACCTATGGTCGCAATTGCACGACGTCTACAAAGTAGAAGTGGCAAATACGAGTCTTTTCTACGAGGATTGATAATATTATAACTAACTGTTACACAAATTATGTGCTAAAAATAAAGAAAGAAACAAAAAAAATTAAAACTAATAAAATAAGTAAATATGCAAACTAAAGGAAATTGGGGTTTCCGGAATCCACCAAATTAATTACGTAAACTACTCATACAATCTCTAAAAATTATTCATATTATGACTCAAAACTATCAAACCCAATCAATACATCTCGGAAAATATCGCTGTTAAAACAATATACAATTTTTGTTGTAAATCTAAAATAATTTAATCTTCTTCGTTTATAAAGGATCAATAGTCGAAGACTATTCAAAACGGTTAAAGAACAAAGTTGTAATTGAAGAAAAATTAATAAAACAATTAAATTCAAAAAATATATTTTATTAAAGAGTATTAGAATTTTTTACAGGAAAAATTTAACTATCTTCAACCCAGTAGAGAGGGATTAGCCTTCCATTCTTACAACAAACAAAAGAAAATAATCAACTAATTTTATTATCGGCTTCCCCCTCCTTTACAGTTTTCTCTACGATATATATAGTCCATCCATTATGTCGTATGCACTACGTCCCCTTTTTATTGTTTAAAGAATCACTTCGAATTGGGAAACAATTTCGTACCTAAGGAAATAAAATCATTTCTATTCATTCTGGCATTACTGTTCAGGCACCACTTCCTCTTTACATGCATATCAAATCAGGTAAGTAGTAATTTTGTTCTTATTCACTTGACATAAATCAATTAATTCCCTCTCAAACCACACTAGCTACTTTCCTCATTTATAAAATATATGCAAGCTTAAGCAAATTCCCCCATCTCGGTCAACAATTATTTCCAATGAACAGCACACACCCTTGGATATATATATATATGGTAGTGAGAAGTTTGCGCACAACACGTGGTTGACATTAGGGTAGGCCGTGCAACCTTATTTCTCCAATTCTAGTCGCACAGCACAACATTTGTTTCGGACCTTGTTGTACATGACATAAATTGTTAGCCTACTTCATTTATCCATGTGCCGCGAACATTCGTGTCTTGAAATATATAGTTGGGTAGGCAACTGAGATTAGCTTCCGATTTTCGTCTATTTTACGGATACGATTCAGTACTTTGATCTATCGAGCTTTGTTTTCTAAAAACTACAAAACTAAATAAAATCATTAAATTTATATAAAAATTGAATATTAACAATATAAAGAATTGATACAAAATAGACATAAAAATATATCTATCACTTACACTAACTAGTAGAATAATAATAAGCAGGTTCGTTTCTAAAGGAGCGTTGAGTTAAAGTTATCAATATATTTCTAAAAATAAGAATAATGCAAATCTACAAAAACAATAAAAGAATGCAAATATGAAGATGTTTATGATTAAGGGTTCTTTCTCCACTAATGAACATGAATACAAGTGAAATCTTCTTTATATTACATTTACTAAAAACCCTATACAGGTTAAGAGTTCAGCAAGTCCATTAGACTCCAAGGTCACTTTGTAAAATTAGTTCTCTGCTCGTTTCTAGCCAATTAAATCACTTTGAATAAGCTCTCTTGTGTAACTTTATTGACCGATATGCTCTATGAGTTGGGTTTATCCTAACCACATGTTAGTAAGTTCGACATTTTAACTTATGGTTATCTTTCATACATCAAAATCCACAACATCCCATTGCAACGTTGATATTTTACTACTTGTGATTAAGTCGTATTAACAATTATGGATTAAGACTCAATTATCTAGCTTTGGAATCGCACACATGCTATTCAAATGGCCACTTGAATAACTTGAAAACAATTATTGGTCATGGTAAAAGATAATTAATAAAACAATATAAAAAAGAAAGATTAAATTGTAAAATCAATTAAAAATTCATATCGAATAGTTTTCAAATATCAATAATCAAATAATAATTAGCTAAACATAATGGAGTTTATAAAATTGAATAGAAGAAATAATTGCAAACCCCAGATGTGAGAAATCTTCCCGGGCAAACCTATAAAAAGAAGTATAAGAGGTGAGAAGAGAATTAGGTGAAAACCTAGATATCTCTCCCTCTTGTTGAAGTTTTATAAGAAATAATTGCAAACCCTAGATGTGAGAAATTTTACCATCGCAAACCTATAAAAAAAAATATAAGAGGTGAGAAAGGAACTAGGTAAAAACCTGGATATCTCTACCTCTTGTTGAAGTTGTTCTTACATAGCTTTTTCCCTTGTACAATCCCTATTGAAGTAGAAATCTTTTTTCCAAAATAACACAAATTCCAAATCTAGGTTTAACTTCTAGGTCAAGTCCATAACGATTGGCTCAAAATCAGATTTATTGTAGAACCCAAAACTGAATAATACTCAAAACAAACCCATAAAGGAGTATTAGGCCTGTACAGTGCAACTTCAAGTTCATTCACGACAGCCTTTGGTACATTTCTTCAAACATCCTGTGGGCACAAAGGAAGTAAAGGAGTGAGTGATATTGATCTGTTCCATTTTCCATAACTCCTTCCCTGCAATTTGGATTCTATTCATACACAAAAAACACAATCATTCATAGCAATTATTCATTCACAGACTCATAAAAGACACAACAAATTTCGTGTCCCTTCTCTCTAATTCCAATAATCCTTCAGACCCAATCCATTCTTCACGGCATCCCATTACGGACTTTTTTCTTTTGCGATGAACAATTAGCCACAATTCAAACACAGCTCCGTTCCCTCTCAGAATCACTGTTGGGAAATAAAAAATGTATGTTACTAAAATTAATGTTTTACTACTTAAATTAATTTTTGTTACTATAAATAGATTGATGGGTGTTTGGATCACTAGTCCAAACTTGGGTGG
>JAJJMC010033691.1:1009577-1061081 GCA_023531435.1 Papaver californicum | reverse complement strand
TTTAAGAGATATCTCGCGTAAGGAGTTATTGAAGAATTACACTAAACGATGGCAGTTCAAGACATCACGTTCACTGACCATCAAGTAGTTCCGGTGCTTCTCACTAAGCAAAGGTTCAATTCCAAATGGTCACCTTTTGCTTAAGAGGTATTTCTCGTGTTTTCCGTTTTTCCGATTTTTCGGTTTCGTCATTCATGTGGGGGATTGTTGGGAAATAAAAAATGTATGTTACTAAAATTAATGTTTTACTACTTAAATTAATTTTTGTTACCATAAATAGATTGATGGGTGTTTGGATCACTAGTCCAAACTTGGGTGGAATTATAGCCATCCATTTTCACTTCTTAGTGAATGAGAAACCTTTGGTTGTCCCACATTGGGCAAACCAAGGAGCAAGTTCATGCATATTACCACATATGTTCTATATAAGGAAAAGAACTAGTGGATTGGACATGGACTTGGGAAATGGACTAGTGGGCAAATGCATACATGTGCGGTGCTTCGCACCGCAGGCCGCGGGCTTGCGGGCTTGCGGAGCTTGCGGTGCTTGCGTGTGCTTTTGCGTGTGTTTTTGGCGTGAGCCTTGGCGTGAGCCTTGGCGTGAGCCTTGGCGCGAACCTTGGTGTGACCATTGGTGCGACCCTTGGTGCGAGCCTTGGTGCGAGCCTTGGTGCGAGCCTTGGTGTGAGCCTTGGTGCGAGCCTTGGTGCGACCATTGGTGCGACCATTGGTGCGAGCCTTGGTGTGACCATTGGTGCGAGCCTTGGTGTGACCATTGGTGCGAGCCTTGGTGTGACCATTGGTGCGACCATTGGCGCGACCCTTGGCGTGAGCCTTGGTGTGACCATTGGTGCGAGCCTTGGCGTGAGCCTGACGTGTGGCTGGCGCGTGCTTGGCATGTGCCTGCGTGTGCACACGAGTACCCATCAATGAGAAAACGTTTCTTTAATTCTAATTAAATATTTTACCGTTCGTATTAAATGGAAAAATAAAATCATAAATATTTTAACGTTTGTTTTAATGGGAGTTAATTGTTGAAATTAAATTTTCACCGTTTTTAAAACTCAAGGGTTTTCTTCTTCTATAAAAGAACAACTTTGCTAAAGTTTTCGTTTACCCCAAACGCAGCCACTGTCCTGACGACTTTTCCCCTCTTCTTGCTTTGATTTGCGCACTAGTTTACTTTCAATTTTTCTTCTACTGTTAAGTTCACAACGGGCCAACGAGCTTTGCTAGCTGGGTTGGTATCAGGTGATTTTATCCTGGATTCAAGTTTGTCACTGAAAGGGTATAGCAGCATCTTCCTGAAGGTGTACCTGGCAAATATTGAGTTAAGGGCAGTCTGTTGAACAGGCGACTTCACCTCTCTGTGTTTGAGTGTGTGTGCATTTTAATTCTAACCCTCCCTTAATCATCTTCAAGTTCTTTGTGTTTGAGTTTCTCTGTTACAGTAAGGTGATTTTCCAACAATCACAACAACTCATATTTCTATAAAACAATCAAACAAACCTGAACTGCACCCATTCAATTTCTTGTCTAAACTCCTTCTTCCATGTCTTGATTTCTTTTTTATTTCACAATCACAGAAATCAACCCATTCCTTACTCGTTGTCAATAGCTTCTATACCACCATCTCAAACACCATATCTTTGATTGAACTTAAATATTGAGATAAACCCACTCACAGGCTCTTCTCACTTCTTCACTGTCTATTCTCAAGACTCAAATCACTTGTTCTTTGTGTTCTTCAACTGATTTCTATTCTCTCTCTCAACCAGACTTCCAACCCATCTTCTCAATCTTCTCGTTGTAACTCCGACAAAGACTCATAAAACCTATCTTTCTCTGCTACTAGTTCATCTTCGCTGGACCAAAAATAACCATAACCCATGTATTATTTCTTAACAACCAGCGACCATCAGCCTCAAACCCTGAGTTCTCTAATTCTTGCCCTGAGCTCAAACACAGATCTACTCTGTCGATTCTTCTCATGGTAGCAGCTCCATATTCACTGCTCTTGGTTGAAAATCATCTCAACTTCATTATCTGCTACAGCCAAACCTCGTTGCACCATTTCTCCATTCTCTGTTTTTCTTCCAATTCTTTTGTCTTCGATGTTAACTCGAACTCGAGCCACTCTCCATCTCTTACAAGACTCGGCCATACTGAATTGGAACAAAACTGGTCATGACCTAAGTTTTAGGTTTAATAGAAATGGGTTGATATAAGTACCCCTTGCCTGGATACGGGGCAGACCTAGATATGACTTCCTATAGCACATCTTATAGAACAAATGGTTTCCCTCTAGTAATTTATGATTTACAGACAATTGAGGCTTGTGTGCTTCTATTCTTCAAGCTTTCTAACACCCAATGCCTCTAAGCAATTCCTTAAGCTGCTATTTGTCTTCTTTTTCTTCTTATGGTTCCAATATATCTATAGAACTCAGAAGCAAGCGTAAAATACAAAATTTACAAAAAAATAACAAATAAAATATAAACAATAGATATTAATTAAAGTGTTTTAAACACCTATCATTTCACCAAAAATAAACTTTATTAAAAACAACAGAAACAGTACAACTAAAGGACCCAAAATGGCAAAACCAAAGAAAGAAGACATAATCCCAACATACTAGGCTTCTTTCAAAATCAAAAAGACTGAAAGAAAAGCCATCATCCAAAACAAACTAGCAGAACCTGAAGTAAGTGTCATAAGGCCATTCGAGTTTCTGCAAATCAACAGGCCAAGAATAGTATTGCCTTAACAGGCTCCTACTAAGATGAGAACCCTTCTTAACAAAAAGGTTTGTCGATAAGTTAATGTTGGAGAATATTCCTGTAACAGTAAGCAAACCAAACAGAAACTTGAAAGAGATTAATCGTTAGAACAAAACATCACACTTCAGACAATTACACACACACAGAAGATGGAGTCGAATCCAGGATAAAACCACATGATACCAACTCAGCTAGCAAAAACTCGTTGGCCCGTTGCGAACTTAACAGCAGAATAAGAAAGAATTTTTTTTTATCTACGTGCTCAAAACAAAGCAGGAAGAGGGGAAAAGACGACAGGATAGTAGCTGCTTCTGGGGTAAGTGAAAATCTGATTTTTGTTTTTCTTTTATAGGAGAAGAAGATTGTTGATTTTTCAAACGGTCAAAATTCATTTAATTCAACATATTTAATTCGAGATATGTAATTAAAAGATCTTGTTTATTAAACCTGATTTAATTTTATAAATACAAAACGGTCAAATATTTAATGTATGGAATTAAAATATAAAACTGTTGGATCTTTAATGGGTACATGTATGCACTCGCAGGCGCACGCCGGAGCACACGCCGGAGCACACGTCGAGCTCACGCCGAGGCTCGCGCCAAAGCACACGCAAAAGCCCACGCAAGCTTCGCAAGCCCGCGGTGCTTCGGTGCGAAGCACCGCACATGTGTGCATTTTCCCACTAGTCCATTTCCTAAGTCCATATCCAATCCACTAATTCTTTTTCCTTATATAGAACGTTTGTGGTAATAAGGATAAACTTCCTCCTTGGTTTGCCCAATATGGGACAAACCAAAGGTTTCTCATTCACTAAGAAGTGAAAATGGATGGCTTTGGTATTTCCACCCCAAGTTTGGACTAGTGACCCTAGGTCCTTTTAAGATATATTAAGTAACAAAATTAATTTTAAGTAACAAATCCATTTTTAATTCTAACAATCCCCCACATGAATGAAGAAAGCGATAAATCAGAAAACCGGAAAACGAGAAATACCTCTTAAGCAATAGGTGTCCATAAGGAATTGAACCTCTTCTTAGTGAGAAGTACCGGAACTACTTGATGGACAGTGAACGCGATGTCTTGAACTGCCATAGTTTGGTGTAATTCATCAATAGCTCCTTACGCGAGATATCTCCCAAGAGTGCTGTTAAGTTCACGTCATTGTGTCCGTTTTGGCCCTGGACATATCCCGTTTCTCAGAATGCTCTAGAGAATCAGCTCAATTCTCATAGGAAGCGACCCACTTCCTCATTCAGATAGGTGAGTTCTATCAAGAGTGTTAACCGCTACACCCCATTTCAATCTTAAATTGAAACTATAGAACTCATTAAGACTTTACTATAAGTCATCCTCACATGCAGTCACACTATCACGTCTACACCATAGGGAAGAGACAGAGAAAATAATTCCCTGATAGTGTTTAATTTTTACCCGCCACAAATTAGTTGTCTCATTCAAAACCTTGATCTTGGGATCTCCAGTCAGCAAGGTTGAGTATCCTTCATGGCAAGTTTTAATTTATGAGCTTAAGTCCCGTCCCCCTCGATGCTTTACTAACTATCTCCTTGGACAAGCCTTTCATCAAAGGGTCCGCGATATTCTCCTTAGATCTCACAAAGTCTACAGAAATAACGCCAGTTGAGATTAGTTGTTTTAGAGAATTGTGTCTTCTCCTAATATGAATAGATTTTCCGTTATAGTTGCTGTTTTTAGCATTAGCTATTGCAGCTTGACTATCAAAATGTATAGATATAGCTGACACAGGCCTATGACAGAGATGAATGTCTTCTAAAAAACATCTTAGCCAAGCGGCTTCCTCTCCTGCTTTATCTAACGCAATAAACTCGGATTCCATAGTGGATCGAGCGATACAAATCTGTTTGGAACTCTTCCAAGACACTGATCCACATCCTAGAGTGAATATGTATCCACTTGTAGACTTAGATTCCTCTGAGTCTGCTATCCAGTTTGCATCACGGTATCCTTCAAGAAAAGCGGGGTGTCTTTCATAACTCAAACGGTAGTTTAAAGTGTATTTAAGATACCTCAACACTCTGAAAAGTGCATCCCAATGCTCATGTCCCGGATTACAGGTATACCTACTTAGTTTACTCACAGCATAGGCAATGTCTGGTCTTGTGCAGTTCATTAAATACATCAGACTTCCTATGACACATGAATATTCAAGTTGCGAGACTCCATTGTCTTTGTTTTTCTTGAGTTTGCAAGAAGGGTCAAATGGAGTACTTGCTGATTTACTATCAAACTGGTTAAATTTCTTAAGAACTGATTCAACATAATGAGATCTACTAAGACTGAATCCATTAGACTCCTTTCTAATTTTCATCCCTAGGATTACATCAGCAGGACCTAAGTCTTTCATGTCAAAGTTCTCACTCAACATGTTCTTAGTGGAATTAATGATTTCTAAGGTTGTACCTAGTATAAGCATATCATCAACATACAAGCATACAATCACATAGGCATCATTGATAGATTAATTGTACACACATTTGTCAGCTTCATTTATTTTAAAACCGCTAGAGAACATTACATGATCAAATTTTTCATGCCATTGTTTCGGAGCTTGTTTCAAGCCATATAAAGACTTTTTAAGTCTACACACTTTGTTTTCATAACCCTTCACTACAAAGCCTTCGGGTTGGTCCATATAAATTTCTTTATCTAATTCACCATTTAGGAACGCAGTTTTTACATCCATTTGATGTATTTCTAGGTTATGAATTGCAGCGATTGGAATTAGCATCCTAATGGAAGTAATTCTAGTGACAGGTGAATAAGTGTCAAATAAATCTACACCTTCTATTTGTTTATAGCCCTTAGCTACTAGTCTAGCTTTATACTTTTCCACAGTTCCATCTACCTTACGTTTTCTCTTGAAGATCCATTTACAACCTATGGGTTTGCACCCTGGAGGTAAATCTACTATCTCCCAGGTTTCATTCTGAACAATAGAATCCATCTCACTAATAGTGGATTCTTTCCACCATGGAGCTTTAGACGAAGTCATGGTCTCTTTATAGGTTTGAATCTTCTCCCTGTGATCTGATATATACTATTAATAATATTGTTATTAAACATACTCCGTTGGTTGCCTTTTTAAGTGTATACGAGATTACGAGTTAAACCTTCCTATGTGTTTTTATTATTAATCTTTTCCTTTTTCTGTGTTTGCAGGGCTAGGTCGAAAAAGATTATTGAGAATAGAGGTTCTGAGTTTAGTCATGATGCACTTTAAAATTCCTTAGATTTAACTGACAGTTTCTCTTTTAAGGTTCACATTTGCAAACCTTTTATCCATTTGAGATTTCTTAAGTTTTTTGTGAGGTTGCATACGTGCTTTAATAGCTAGATGAAAAGTAGTGAGTGTTTACATGTATATGATAGATTAAATATGGCACAAAGTGCATGCGACATATGAGATAAGTTAAGTATTTGCTGGTTCTCTTATAAATTAAAATGTCTGCATACTGCTTAGTTTATAGTAAGTGTATTATGATGTGTTTTGGGACCCATCTCTCGATACTTATGTTTATTCTTTGTTTGAATGGCTGACTGGACAGTTAGTATCCACTCAATTTGGTAGTGTGGCTTAATGAGTCGTGACCGATGATGGTTTCATGTATGATATTGCATCAGGTTCGACGCTTACATATTGGTGATGCAATATGGATTGCTCGGGATACGAACTTGTCCTTGACTGTATTGTTGAGCGGAAGGAAGTTGATGATTTCTGCATGTCAATCAGGGACAACCGGTACAAAGATCAGAAATTGAGGCTCCTGGTATTGATCCTAATTCAAACAAAGGGTACTTTTTCTTTTTATGTTGAGGCAGTGGTTAAGTTTTGCGTCGATGGTTGTAGTTTTTGGAAAATGTCCCCAGTTCTAGAAGAAGTATCTTGGTCTTTCGAGGATTTTCTTAAAAACCAGTCACATGCTTACTAAAAGAAAGAGATAGATGATGCTGTTCAGAGTATTTTATTCACCAGGACGAGAAGTTTACGTCTTCACGCTATTGGATGAGTTAGTTTGTTCAGGTTCACGATTTATTTGTGAATCTTTATACAGGATTATGCAATCTTCAAAATAAGCCTCTTCAAGTTTTAACCAATTTTTTTTCTACTTACATGTTAATTCAACAGTGGGGAGTATTAAAAGATGTTAGATTGAGTTTTTGCCGGTGTTAGTTTGGCTCAACAAATGAAGAATTAGGGACCATACTGTATATTGTCATAATACGAGATAGGTGTTATGGCAAACAATGTCAACACGCCTCTGTTGTTATGTTTCTTTGAGTGAACTCTTTATTGTTTACGACTACATGACTGAAGCGACCTCTGTTACTATTGTGTAGCTATTATGGTTTAGCGTTTTATATCTGTTCTTTGCATTAGTATTTTTTTAAATATATTTTTGACATTTAAAATCTATCTACTAGAGATGTGGCTTTAGAAAGCTTATATATCTGGTACAAGGCGATCCGAATTTTTCCGAAGCAGCCGAGGCCATCAAAACTGCGTAAGTTCAACTGAATTCGTATACGCTTTACAGGCTTACATCTATCATCTCGTGGTCCCTAATAAATCCAGCACATAATATGCACAAGTGTGTCCACCTAATATTAAAGAAGGTAGCAACCCAACTTAAAGATGCACAAGTGCATGCACCTACTCTTATACTCTTCACTTTTTTTTTTTTTTTGGGGGGGGGGTGTGTGTGTGTGTGTGTGGGGGGGGGGGGGGGGGGGGGGGGGTGGGGGGGAGGGGAGGAGGGTTTACTGCACTTGTGCTTCTTGAAGGTTGCTGAAGGTACCAACCCAACTCAAAGAAGCACGTATACTGCACTTGATTTTTTTTTGGCTGCTGAAGGTACCAAACCCAATTCAAAGAAGCACGTATACTGCACTTGTGCTTCATTAAGGTTTTTGGGTTTCGAGAGGTTGAATAGATTAATCAGGTAAAGATGCCTTGGTTCGTGGTTAAACAACCATAGAAAAAACTCTTGGATTCATCAATTAGCTATATTTTACACTTAAGTTACAAATGGATTTATACTGATTGAGTTTGTCACCTGCACTCTTGTCGTTTACTCATATTTATGAGAAATGAATCATTTGATATAATTGTATGGATTTATACTGATTGAGTTGGTAATCCAGTTGTATGGATTACCAACTTGCCATGACTGGACTTGCCAATATGTGATTCTGTTACATTTTTGTGGTCTCTAATTTTCTTTTTATAACGTGAAACCTCTCGTTGCTTGCAGTTGTTTCACAACTGAGATTCAGGAAGGATTTGATGTTCAGAGGACGACTGGCTTGCTTGATACCCTAAGGAAGTATGGTTATCTTACACAAGCAATAACCCGTTATTACAGGGAAAAGGTGTGCGATGACACGGCTAAACGCAGTGGAACCTGCCCTTCATTTGATGAGTTCATTAAGAAGTATGAAGATCTTGAGAAAGTAACAGTCAGTGACGTATTCGGTATCCAACTCATGCAGGTATGGCACCGACAGCTGACACAAGTACGAGTGTAGAACATGACATTGTGGACAATTGCGAGAAAAATTCCCATGTGGAGCAGGAGCATCCTTCCCTTGCTGAATGTACTCAATTGACTTGACACCCGGGTTTGAATTGAAGGGACTAATTTCTCTTTCTCATCGGTCACGGCTTTTGGATGGTCCAATCACCCTTCACTAAGTGGTTCCAGAGCAAGAGGTCTCGAGTGCGAGACTTCTAAGCAGAGAGTATGATGCAGGAGCATCCTTCTCTTGCTGTCTGAAGGTCAATTTGATTGACTGAACCCCTGGAATATTAAATGAAGAGATTGATTTTATCCATCCCAATCAGTTGTGGCTTTTGGGAGAGATGGTCTAATCTCCCTTCACTACTAGGCGTTCAGCTTTGTTTAGTCTGGTTGAGTTTCCTCTGGATTCATAACTTTACTAACATATTTACGTGTGCTTGTTTCATTTATATATTTCTGGTCCTGGTAGATTTTTACAGCTCTCCTTGGTAGAGTAATTGATGATGACTTCTGTCAGTGCTTTGATGTTTAGTCTTGCCAAACATCCTGAGGATCTTAGTCTTGATCTTTTGCTGATGCAGGTCCCTCAGGTTATGGAAGAGATTGCTCTCGCTGTTATTGATTTGTATCAAACAGCAATATCACTTGCTCGTGCGTACTATTTTCTTGTGAGTGCTCATCTTATTTTGCATCTCGGTGCTTTGGCAGAATCATCTGCAGAATTGATTAACAGTAGGAGGATAGAACTTTATGTTCGGTATGAGTGTAAATTAATAAAAATCATAAAATTTGGTTTGACATTTTCTTTTATTGGAGAATAAAATACACCATCCAAAGTTGAAACTTAATAAGGGGTTTGGATAATTTTTAATTATCTTCTCTTGTAATATAACCGTAGCAACTATCTTTCTAACTTGTCTTTCATATATAATTGTTGAAGGAGGGTAATCTTCAAGCCCAAGAGAAGATGCTGAAGCGGCAGAGCAACAGCCTGATCAGCGGACCTGCTAGCAGGAGCATATTTCAACTAATATGGGGTGATTGAATAATTAACCTGACTTTTTTGAGGGCTACTAAAAATTAATTAGGGGTGATTAATAAAACAAAATAAGATCATTTTGAAGTAAGCTCAATACATCCCTTATCCATCTATTTTCTATAATGGTTAATTTATCCTTGTTTAGTTAGTGTTAATCGGTAGCACGTGAATTTAATAACTACCGATTGTATGTAATCGGTAGTTTAAAAACATTATTATCTACCGATTATGCCGATTTTACTTAACATCTAACTTCATAATACTATTTCATCATCTGAAGAAAAACTTGTTCAAATAAACTTACTACATATTGTTCATTAAACTTGTTCAAAAAAACAAAAAACATCTGAATAAACGAAATAAAACACATTATAGAAATTCAAACTGATCAATCTCATTGGTAGATTACACTTAAACATTTAAGCAAACCTCTTTAACGGGTCGTATTACGCCTGGGACGACGTTCTTCACTTCTTCGGAGAATAATCAACACAAAAGGATTGTATTCTTCCATCACCCTTAGGATCTCGAAATGAGGTTGGTACCTGAAATCTGAACGTTTCCATCTTCTCCATTCCTCCAGAGATCTGGCAACAACTTCATCATCAGTTTCATTCATAATTCTTCTTTCATTCACCTTAAAGGTTAAAGAAGAAAATTCTAGTGCTTCCTTTGTGATTTCCATATATCGACAAAAAAAGCCTGCTCTGTTCCGGTTGTTGGGTTACCGGTTTCGTTACAAAAGTTATCATGGACATGTTCTAACCATTGCATGCTCATTACACCATTCATCCGACGTTCATGACCCCTTGCTGGATAATGTAATACCATGTTTCGACATAGGGATAAATCTTCGTCTACGGTAAAATTCTCGGCATTAAGCCTAAAATTTTCGTAACCCGACATTACATGAAAACGCGAGATTAGAAATTTTCTATGAAATGTAAAAGATGTGGATTTGAAATGGGAATGATAGATATAAATTTATTTATTTATAGGTGTATGAGAATACAAATTATAGCCGTTGATCAACGGTAACAATTCAGAACGGTAACAAAATTGGAAATCGAATTTTTAAAAAAAAATTCAACATTTTATACAAGCACAATCGGTAGTTTAAGAAAATCTTAAACTACCGATTATGATAAGTAGCCCCAAATTGGAAATCAAGATTTTTTTGAAAATTTCAACATTTTGTACAAGCACAATCGGTAGTTTAAGAAAATTTTAAACTACCGATTATGATAAGTATCCCCAAATTGGAAATTGAGATTTTTTTGAAAATTTCAACATTTTATACAAACACAATCGGTAGTTTAAAAAATTCTTAAACTACCAATTATGATAAGTGGCCCCAAATTGGAAATCGAGATTTTTTTTGAAAATTTCAACATTTTATACAAACACAATCGGTAGTTTAAAAAATTCTTAAACTACTGATTATAATAAGTAGCCCCAAATTGGACATCAAGATTTTTTCAAAAATTCTTAAACTACCAATTATGATAAGTAGCCCAAAATTGGAAATCGAGATTTTTTCAAAAATTTCAAAAATTTGTACAATCACAGAGGGTAGTTTAAAAAATTCTTAAACTACCGATTATGATAAGTAGCCCCAAATTGGAAATCGAATTTTTTTGGAAAACTCCTGGACACTCGCAATCGATAGGTTTAAATTTGTACAAACTACCGATTATGATTAGTAGCCCCAAATTGGAAATCCAATTTTTTTGAAAACTCTTGGACACTCTCAATCGGTAGTTAAAATTTTGTATAAACGACCGATTGTCGCTGAATGTACATAATCGGTAGTTTAAGTAATTCTTAAACTACCGATTACTGATTAATTTACTCGTTCAGTAGTTGTTTCAAACCCGCTAACTACCGATTGTACATGTAAAATTTATAGAACATAACTTGTTAAAAATAAATCGATGGCAAATCAAATGATAACTCAAAAAAAGTACATATAATCATCTCAAATTGGAAATCTTCAAACCAGAAATGTTAAACACTAAAATAATATCCTTCAATTTAACGATTACAACCTAATTCCTAACTTTTTTGGTTTAAGGAAGAGGAGCACGAGTAACAGAGGCTTCAGGTTCATCGTCTTGAGAAACAGGGACATTGGCTCGAGGAGCAGCACACGTTGAACCGCGAAAACGTTTAGTCTTCTTAGTAGTTACATTCCTCGTCGCCGTCGTGATCGTACATATATCTCCGAACTGGGGAGCATAATCTTCGTTATCAAGGTTGAGGATGAGGTCTTTATCTCCCCCATTGAGGCACGAACCTACCTTGTTCGATAGAAATGCAATCCTCTTCTTATGTTTTTAGGCAATAACAATCAAACGATTATTATCTATAGAACCGTAAAACTAAAATCAAAAGGAAATAACATTACGTACCAGCCTTGCTAAGGCCGACGGGTTGTCTTTGAAGATGGACCTATACTTGTGCACCCTGGTGCTCTTTCCTTTGTCTTCACGGATCACTTTAAGATGAGAAAGCTCTCGGTATCATACCATATAGGCTGAGGTTATCTCATCACCTCGGTTTACAGGTCTCCCCTCGTCGATCATGTAATGCATTCTGTTGTTCCAATCTCCAACAGATGGGTTGGGCGTGTAAACAACTTGGATCGTGTCTTTACCACAAACACTATTTGGAACGTTCAATTTGAACTTGCCGTGGATGTGAGGCCTAGGTTCTACTTGGACATAACCCATTTGACGTAGGACCCTAGAGGCATTGTAGATTACACATCATGTTGGATGCCACAAGGGTCCAAAGTACATGGCCAACTCAGACCTTCGCATTATAGTACCGTCATCTAGCTCTTCCCTGTAGGGATCAAAACATACATCTGGGGCCGCCATGGAGTCTAGGTTCCTCCTCAAAGCAATCAACTCCTGCTCCTTGAACCTTGAATGGTTGCCCAAAAAGATGTATTTTTGGCCTCGGGTTTTGCCTCTCTCCCAATACGGCTTCTGTCTTGCCAACTCCAGGGAGGGAAAGTGATCGTAGATCCAAGCCTAATGAACATATCAAACCAAGTATGAGAAAGTTGAAAGAACAAAAGAAGAAAGATTAAATAACAATCAAACCATCAATGGAGTTACTAAAATACCTGCAATAAGCTCACGTTCCCGGCTATTTGGCTAGTCTCCTCCCGGGATGCCTTCCTCATCTCTTCCATCAAAAACGCAAGACAAGCAGTGCCCCACGAATAGTCTCTAACTTTTTGGATGGGATCCAAAAGTTGTAGCAGGTTGGCGTCAACCCGGTTGCCACTAGCATTTGGGAAAATTACATATCCCAAAACGCATAGAAGATATGCAGTTGCTGCAGCTCTGACCTGGTCATCGCTGAACTCTGGGTTGGCCTTCTCTTTTTCCAAGGTGACTCTGAACCTTTCCATCAGATGAACCATACTAAATTTCCTGGTTCTGTATTTAGCGCATCGGTCAAACTCTTCGTTAGAGGTCTCTCGGTCCCATCCAAAACACTTCTCGGTCAAAGCATAAAGCTGGTCCCAGCTTAACTGCTTCACGTAATCAAACTCGACCGCCGTACCATGGTCGGTCAGACCTAGAATCTGCACCACATCATCCGGAGTGATGGTCATCTCTCCCCACGGCATGTGGAAAGTATCGGTCTCTGGATAATACCGCTCCATGAATGCCGATATCGACACACGGTCGTGTTTTAACATGGAGTATTCGGCAGCCGTAGATAGCCCCGAGCTCAGTATAATTTCCTGGAACCGAGGACACTCATCCTTCAACGACCAGTCGTTCCTCTTGTATGGTGCGGCAGTAGGTTTCACTAGATGGACCGCATTAGAATGGCCCTAATATACACGACGAATTAAAAACAATTAGAATAAAAGTTAACACTTCTACGAATAAGAAGACAATATGTTAAGAATGGTGTTTAATAATTATTACCTCGGTAGAGTAGATTTCCTTGGCCCAAGAATCCTTGTAGCCAAACAATAGACGTCCTCCGTCTCTTGGGAGCCCGGGGATTTGACCTTGTCGGGGACCCTTAATCTTTAGAGAGTCGGGAACCTTGTGTCCTCGTCTCTTCCTTGGTTGTTTCTTTGTAACAATTTCTTCTTCTTCTTGGGTAGCATTTGGTCCACCTCCCTCGAAGTGTTAAGCTTGAGGATCACTTGGTCCTCCTTCTTCGTTTTGGCTAGCGCTCTTTTGTCCTCAGCACTAGCGATAACCTTCTTACCGCCTCCAAGACGAGGCCCCGATAGAATTGTATCATGGGCATGCTTTGATCGCCTTTCCCTTTTTTGATACAAGATAAAGAACAATTATTTCAGTACATAAAACGGTAGACAAAGTAAGTTGAACTCAACATATTATTAATAATCGGTAGTCAAAAAAACAACTTAACTACCGGTAGTACAGAAAACAACTTAACTACCGAATGTTCACAATCGATAGCTCGGGCTCTACATTAACTACCGATTGTGCATAAAAATAATGGGAACACAAAAGTCTATATATAAAAAATTTAACTACCGATTATCACTAAATTTGGATCCAGTAGAATAATCGGTAGTTTAGGTGTAAAAATAACTACCGATTGTGATCGATGTTTTTGAGGATCACTAACTAGCACAATTGGGGTTTAACACTAAACGAAACTACCGATTATCACTACTTTTGCATCCAGTAGAATAATCGGTAGTTTATGTATAAATCTAACTACCAATTGTGATGGGTGTTTTTGAGGTTCATTGAACACTCACAATCGGTAGTTTAAGCCTATACAAAACTACCGATTATTACGAAATTTTTATACAAAAGAACAATCGGTAGTTTTAACCTAAAGATAACTACCGATTGTGCATGATCTTCATGAGCAGTGAAGAAAACTTCCACAATCGGTAGTTTAATACAACCATGAAACTACCGATTGTGCTACTGCACCTAAAACCCTTGGTATTCTACTCACTAATTCAAGCGATTTAAGCAATAGAAACACAAATCATGGTAAACCTCTAACCTTATTGGAGCCATCAACTGCAAAAGAGGAAGATTTTCGTATTCGGACTCCGTGTCTACTTCATCCTCATCGCGTTCATCGCTTTCATCGCTTTGTTCTTGAACAATTTCTCGATCTCCTGCAAATAGGGCAAATGGCGGCCACTCTGCATTAGGAGGTTGACGAGATGTTTGCTTTTGTCGAGGCATCTTTAGATTGTAGTAAGTACGATTAATTGGTTTACGATTATACGATGAATTGGTTTACGATTAATCGGTTGAAGATGAGAAGAAAATGGTGGAAAATCGGTAGTTTGAAGAGTAATCGGTAGTTTTGAAATTGAGAGGAGAAGAATAGAATCGGAAGTTTGAATGGTGAAAGTGTGAAATAGATTTAGGTTTAGGTTTTATAAATGAAATGTATTTTGGTAATAATTAGATTAATGAAAGGTTTAATGGTAATTTTACACCCCTAGGTTACCCCTTAGCTTCTCCCATTGGATGGCTTTAATAAAGTAACCCCTAAATGGTTTTTGTTAGCCCTTAAATTCGCCAGGATAATTAATGGTGAAGTATTCGCTATATCTCTTTTAGGAACAAGTGTGTGCGAAGTATGAGATTTATAGAAACACGGCTATTCAGATATTCTGCAGTCTGTGCAATGTATATACAGTTGAAAGATGTAAACTTCAAATTAACAATTATATGTAGTATGTATATACATGTGGATGTGGGGGTAAGATCCTTGATATGCTTAGACTCACACTATCTTGATATTTTGGCCCTATTATTTTCGTGGTGCTCAAATGGATCGCCCTCTGATACAAGTAATTATTTAGGAAAAATAAAGAAGAACTAGAAACAATTAAGTTGGTGTCGTACAAAACCCAAAAAGATCAAATTCAACTCGTGTTCTCTAGAGATTTGATAGATAACCAAAATTGTTTAGGTGCAGCTATGTGTCTAATTCATTGCCTTTTTTCGTATATAAAGCGAAGCAACAAAAAATAAAATAAAAAATGTTACACTCTCAAAAGCCATAAACCAACATAATAAGTAGCGTAGGATTTATTCAGTACTAAAAATTTTGTGCAGTTAATGAACCAACCAATAGAGTAATTATCTTTGTCAGACCCATAGAGAATAAGAATATGTTTTTATTTACTTTTACTATCTCTTTTTTATTCTGTTAAGTTTGTTTATTTTTTGTTAGGTTTCTGTCTTATCACCTGATTCTCTCCTATAAAGGTTCAAGTGTTTTCTTGTTTTCCTTAAGACAATCAATACAACTATTATCTTTTCTATCATGGTATCATTTGGGAATCGTCATTAGGTTTTTCGATCCTGGAGCTGCCACCATCATCAATTCTACTACAACAGTCATCTGTCTTCGATGTCGTCTTCTACATCTTCAGATGTAGAAACCACCAACAATACCAATACCAATACAACTTCTATACCTTACCAATATAATTTTCCTACATCAATACCATTTACAAACATTTCAAATTTTGTTTCTACAAAACTCGATGAAACAACTACTTGGTCTGGAAATTTCATATGAAATCTATTCTTCTCAGCACATATTTATTTGGCTTTGTAGATGGATCAGTTCCACTACCTTCACAAACTATTCTTGTTGATAATGTTCCAAAACCAAATCCAGACTATGCTCTGTGGAGAAAATGGGATCGTTTTAGTTGCTTGAATGCCACATTCACTGAATCTGTTTCTGAAGATATTTTGGGACGATGTACCTCTCAACATGTTTGAAACTATCTTGCAACTAATTTTTCAAATCAGTTTGTTACTCGTAAGTCTATGCTTCGAAATCAACTCTACAATATAAAAAAAGGGTCTGATTCTATTTTTGATTTTTTGCAAAAGATTAAGGAAATTTCTGATTCTCTAACATCTGATTTGGACCTCTCTTTACCTGAACCTCTCACTGAAAATCTACAACTATAGCTCAAATTCCTCCCTCTCATCAAATGGATATAAGATCTCAGTTGGGGATTCATAAACCCAAATATTTACCAGATTTTGTCATTTGCTACACAGTCACTCATCCCATTTCTGTTGTTTTTACTTGTACAGTTTTATCTTTGAATGAACCAAAATCTTATAAAACTGCTGCTAAGAGTCACATTTGGGATACCGCTATGAAAAATGTGTATGATGCTCTTATAGCAAATAATACTTGGAGTAAATTACCCTATGATCCTTCCATGAATGTCCTTGGCTCAAAATGGGTATACAAAATCAAGCTCAACTCAGATGGATCAGTTGAGAGATACAAGGCCAGATTGGTGGCACAAGGTTTTCATCAAATTGATGGTATTGACTACAAAACAAATTTTAGCCCTGTAGTTAAGTTCACTACAATTAGAACTGTGCTTATCATTGCTTTATCTAAAGGATGAGTAATTAGGCAATTGGATGTTTCCAATGCCTTTTTACATGATGATTTAACTGAAACTGTGTACATTCAACAACCAAAGGGTTTTGAAGATCCCACAAAGCCAAATCATGTTGCAAGCTCAATACGGCTCTCTATGGACTGAAGCAAGTACCACGTGCTTGGTTTCAAAAATTCAGCAGTTTCCTTATTGACCATGGCTTTGTCATGTCCTCCTCAGATCACTCTCTTCTCATCTACATCTCTGGTATAAGTATTCTACTTCTACTTTTATATGTTGATGATATTCTTCTTGTGGGTAGTTCTCATGACCTCCTATCTTCTTTATTTGATAAACTTAACACTGCTTTTGCAATGAAAAATTTAAGAGATTTACATTATTTTCTTGGAATTGAGTCTCTTACTTCTGCTGATAAGAAGGCCATACTTCTTACTCAATCCAAGTATTCTATAGAACTGCTTCAAAAGACTGATATGGTGGACTGTAAGCCTTATTCAACTCCAGTAGCTAGTGGTCCTAGAGTTTCTGTCAGTGATGGTGTGCTTCTTCCCAATTACAAGAGTATATGAGTATTGTTGGAGCATTATAATACCTTAACCTCACCAGGCATGACATCACATTTTCAATGAATTATACCTCTCAATTTATGCATGCTCCCACTGATACACATATGCAGCTGGTTAAGAGAATCTTGCGTTATGTCAAATTTTTTCTTGGATCAGGCATCACTCTTACTGCATGTGATATTAACTCTCTCTCTGGCTTCTCAGACTCTGGCTGGGATGGATGTCCAGATACTCGCAAGTCTACTGCAGGTTATCGGGTTTTTTTCCTGGGCTCTTCTCTAATTTCTTGGATAAACAAGAAGCAACCTACAGTTTCCAAGTCCGGTACTAAAGATGAATACAAGGCATTGTCTCTTCTTGCTGCTGAAGTCATGTGGCTTTCAAGTATCCTCTATGAGATTCATCTACCCCTCACTACACCATTTGTTCTTTACTGTGACAACAATAGTGCTCGAGCCCTTGCTTCTAATCTTGTTTTTCACTCTAGAGATAAATACATTGAAGTAGAATAATTATGTTTAAGACCTCCTAGAAGCTGGCATTGTGAAGTTTGGTTACATACCATCTTCTCTCCAGCTGGATGATATTTTCACTAAGGGATTGACTCATCCTATATTTTATTGATTGCATGACAACCTAATGCTTTTTACCACTCCAGCATCAGTTTAAGGGAGAGAGTTAGAGAATAAGAATCTGTTTTATTTACTTTTACTATCTTTCTTTTACTCTGTTAATTTTATTTACTTTTTTGTTAGGTTTTTGTCTTATCACCTGATTCTCTCCTATAAAGGCTCAGGTGTTTTCTTGTTTTCCTTAAGACAATCAATACAACTACTATCTTTTCTATCAACCCGAAAGGACGGTGGGTTGATTTGGAGATTGGATTTTCTTTTGATGGCTTGTGAACATGTTGAATCCTCAACATCATCGTCGTCTTCTTGTTCTTGAGTAGAAATCGATTTTATTTTTGCTTTCTGGTTTGGTAATCAAATTCGTATCCTTGAGTAGCGTTATCGTCGTTTTGGATTGGTTTGGTCACAACTAAAAGTGATGGTTGTTGTTCGGAAGAAGTGATGGTTTGGTGTTAAAGAGTTGAAGATTTGATATTGGAAGTATATCTCTTGGAAAGAAGTTAAACGTAATAGTAGTCATGAATGAATGCTTTTCTTTTTCGAGAGGAGTAGTTAGAAATCTCAAGACGTGTTAAAATAAATCTTAATTTTCAAAGGAGCATAAGATTTCAATTATATAATGGATTCTATCTGGGTAAAGGAGGAACAAGAGATTCTTGGGTTTTAAGTTTAAGTGCATAGAAAGAAACCATTTCTGTCTAATTTATGAAGAGAATTCTTCGGATGCCAGAAGGAAGAATCTGAACGCAAATTAAGAATTTTAATCTATACAAATCGAATAAAAAGTGGGAATATACTATAATTATTTTGTGTAGGCATGTAGTAAATAAATAACTGAGGGAGAGAGGGGGGGTTTATCAACCCTTAACAGACAATGACTACCACAAAATTCTTTTCCTCCACGAGAAATATTTTTAAGTATGAAAAGTTAGCAATGGACTTCAAAAGTACTTTTTTTTTATTATGGAGTACCAAGGAATTCCAAAAAGTTCAGAAAGAAGTTATGTTAAGACTTAAGAAGATCCGTTTAACGTGGTTCATTGAAACATTAGATGTAAATTATAAGCATGGCGCATCAAAAGTACTTACGACTAAGCATACACAATCAAACAAGATCATAACTAATTAAGAAAAATCATGAAACAGTTAAAATAAGAGCAAAAAGTCATAAAGAATCGAATATAGTTACCAAACAAGTGTGAAAAATAGCTTCCTCCATTATCCCAGTGTTGGGGTCTATCTCATCACACTCAAAACACTCTCAAAAGATAGGTACATAGCTCAAAAGTGTTTGAGAAGAAGAAAAATACAAGAAAGAACTGACCAACCGAGTCATAGGAAAATTAAAACGATTTATTGAATAATTGATTGATTTCGGGCGCAGTCAGTAAAGAACAAATCTTTGGTGTCTTAAGAACCAGAAACTGTCGCTGCTACTGTTCATAAAACCGTCGCTGAAGCTGTTAAATATGAAAGGAAAGATAACGATTTTCAGCGACAGTTTTTTACTGTCGTCGGTTTTTCTTCTTCTTCCTCCGTCTAGAACCCTAAAAGTTGTAGAATTGTTTCTGTGTTGATTATGCGTCTAAAATTTGTTTACAAACCCCACATAATATGGTAACAAAATATCTCTTGTCTTAAATTAAAAAATTCTTTTCAATTCAATTCACGCAGATTCGATACTTCGTGAGAATTATTTTCCCGCCAACTTTTGAATTCACAAAAAGAATGGGTGCCTTTAGCCAAAGTTGGGGTGCCTTTAGTAATTCAAGGTAATGCCTTAATCCAAAATGAATGTGCTTATAACACTTTTGAATCCATCTTTTCCATATTATTTATTTCTCAAAAATACGTACAAACACAATGAAAACACAATATTAGTACAAAATAAGGACTAACGATATATTAAAATGAGCTCAAATAAGACACATAAATGTGTCTATCAAATACCCCCAAGATTATTATTTGCTAGTCCTCTAGAAAATCTAATCTAGAAAATAGAAATAAATCCTAACTCACTTAAGCAGGCATCGCGATTGCACTTAGCGTGTGCAACAAGCCTTTAAACCTATAGGTGTCCCTATCAGACGAGTTTTAGTCTCGTGAAGGTTTACAAGAGGTGTACCCTCAAAACCTTTACTCCAAATTTTAGCTACTTGTGAACGATCGAGGGTAGACAATAAACATGCTATTTAGTTGGCTACAAAATTCTTTGGCTATGGGAGGAATTATCATGTTTTGAATCTCATTGTTATACACAAGCTTGCACTCGAGCGTACTAAAATTCATATATAAGAAAACAAAGAACTACTCAGAAAGTCATCCAGTGGACTGCTATACTCAGAGTTTATCAAAGTTCAATCACATGAAATAGATTTAGAAGATGGATATGGAGATGAAGTTTGCACATGTTGACTAAGGTGAACGGTGTTTCCCATATCTGTCTGAAGGTCAGTGCCAGGATGAATTCTAATGGATTAATATACGCTCCCACTGGTCTTTATCCTTATACTAATATCGATTCAGCTGGTATATACAAGGGCATCGACGGTCGATTTATTAAAAATAAAACAATTATTTATATATATATATATTTTTTTCATTTTTGGTCTAAATAAAATACAATAATGGGGCTTGGTCTCAATCACTCTACTTCATCCCAACGAATATAACAAGTCGATGCTAGAGCCCCACCAAATCACTTAGAGAAACACAAAAATTTGCAAAAATAAAAGCAGAAGGTGATATGGTCGAGGTAGACTCCGAGATATGGTGACGACTATCATGTTATTTCTAATACCTGAGCTTTGTCCTTTTATGAATAGACCATTTAGTTGGGTCCCTCAACTCCTATGGCCAATAAATTTGTTTCCATCTACTTAGAATAGTTAGTGTCATCCTAAATTGTTCACAAGTTTCTAGATTTTTGAGTTTTTGGTACAACTAATTTTTTAAATATTTCTCCCTTACCCCCCAAACTTAAATTGAACATAGTCCTCGATGTTCTAAAGATAAATGAAAGTATGATCAGTGAGAAACAATAAAAATAAAAGAAATAGAGAAGGATATTACCAGCACCGCGTACCAAAAGCATATGGGTTGCCTCCCATAGAGCGCTAAGTTTAAAGTCTTCAGCCAGACCAAGAAAGGATTAGACAATTTACGAATCATACAATAACAATCTGAATAATTGCGGATCCTTGAAGTCAATTGAATTTGACCCACTCAGTTGACCACAATGGAATATAGTAGAGTGGTGATCATTCTCATGAAAATGTGTCGATTCAGATTTCCTAAAATAATTAGGCTTAGCTTCAATATTCAAAATCTGACACGTTTGAAATTCATATGTTCCCACATTTGGTAAATAACAACAAAGGCAATTATGGTATTATCGCCTGGGTAAACCACATCAACCAGAGGATGATTTTCTAACGACTGAATTTCTTGTTGGACATAATTCGGCTCGGGGAAAAGTGTATGAAGATATTCTCTTAAAATGGTAGAGACATATATGTCAAGTCCCAAGTGAGGGACTTTAAGCAGGGATAATTGAAAATAAAAAGAATCTTCATCAAAACCATACAACGGGTTACCCAGGTGTTCCTAAAAGCCTTTTCTTCCAAATCAGGGATCCCAAGAGGATCATCACATTTATATAATAAATTATCAAAGAAAGCCTCGTCGACTTCCTCCGATTCACTGAAAGGTTCATCAAATAATTGATTGTTAAACACAGTGCAGACTAAAGGATCATGAATAGTACTACAATTTATGACAACAACCTCACTCATATTTAAAACCTCTACGAGTCTATCATCTTCGGTTAGGACAATTGTTCCTGAATCGTTGGACTCTAAAACACTAGTCTCAGGATAAACTCGTTCCCCTAAACCATCATCGTCTTCTAATAACAAGGAAATATTTCACCATCTATAACAATAGTGTCTCTAGTTAAATCCTCTTCCTCTTGAATAGGTAAATAATCATTAACATTATTAGAATTGGAACTAGAAACACCATTATTGTCATGAAGCCCAATTGTTGTAAAAATTTCCTCGTCATTATGACTACGAATTTCAAATTCTTCGCTAATACTTTCCTCATCCTCATAATCATATGAGTATGATTGAACCTTATTTGAACAAGTAGTGTCTTCAATTCTAACCTCGTCTTCTAAATTAGGTAAGTATTCATCATTATTATCAAAGGGTAAAATTGGAAACACCATTTCGGCAATTAAGTTCATTTTGAACAATATTAGCATCTAGTCGTTCTTCTTCAATTTTTCCTCATCTAAATGCGCATTAATTTCACTGAGAACGGTAGTTAAAGCTGCAAGTTCTTTATTCTGTTCTAATGAATCTTCATACAATTTCTTCACTAACATCTCAGTCTTACGTGTCGACTCATTTATCTGCTTGAGGGCCTCTTCTAGAGAAATATAACTAACATTTTCCTCAGTATAATATTGCTTATTTACCCGTTCGTACGACTGGTGAGCATGCGAATAGTAATTGGGCTCGCCATGGTATGAACCATAACCTCCAGAAGGTTGGTAGTGACCCAGGTGCTATCCACATTATGGTCATAGTACGGGTAATGTCCATTTGATACTCAGTCGGATATTCATTATATTAGTTATCGTAATACCAGTTCAACATTCTTTTTATATATAGTGCACATGCAAATGCAGGTTCGACTAAAATGTGTAAGCTCAGGTTACCTTAAAAAAATATACCTACAGTCAAAGACTGGTCAAAGGTACAAGGTTAAGGCTCGTGGAATTTCGACTGATAACACCTAGAGGGTTCAATGTACTATTCCACGTGTTTTCCTAATAATCGGTGTCGGAAGATGCAATTGGTGTGTGCACTTGTGTTTATATATATATTTACAAAATAAAATAAAATCTAAGGAAATATACATAAATAAAATAAAATTTTAATGAAAAATCTAAAATAAAAATTGAGGTATATTACTTACCTTTTTTGGTAGGAAATTTCCACAATAAATTTAAAAGATCAGCTGCACATCAAAGCTAAGAAAATACCCAAGTAAAATCTAAAAGATAAAATAAAAATAAAATAAAAATAAAAATAAAATAAATCCTAATTAAAAATTAAACCTAAAAAAATAATAATCTAAAACCCTAACCTAATAACAAGTCCCCGTCGGCGGCGCCAAAAATTGATGTGATTATAGACAAGTAGTAAGAAGGGTATCGTTCACTCGAACTTGTGAAGACTCGATTTTAGATTTAATTTCTAATACTAGCAATTATATACAAAAGATGTTAAAAAGGATTAAGAGAGACTAGGACTCAAGATTCCATCCTTTTTCATACTCATGTGATTCATATATTAATTCTAGACAATTTATAGCTCATATGATAAAAGAATTTACTCTAATTCTTTGCCAAAAATAGATTTTTAAAACATTAGATGTAAATTATAAGCATGGCGCATCAAAAGTACTTATGACTAAGCATACACCATCAAACAAGATCACAACTAATTAAAAAAAATCATGAAACAGTTAAAATAAGTGCAAAAAGTCATAAAGAATCGAATATAGTTACAATACAAGTGTGAAAAATAGCTTCCTCCATTATCCCAGTGTTGGGGTCTAGTTCATCACGCTCAAAACACTCTTAAAAGATAGGTACATAGCTCAAAAGTTTTTGAAAAGGAGAAAAATACAAGAAAAAACAGACCAACTGAGTCGCAGAAAAATTAAAAAGATTTATTAAATAAACGACTGATTTCGGGCACAGTCAGCAAAGGATAAATCTTTGGTGTCTTAAGAACCAGAACTGTCGCAGCTACTTTTTATAAAACCGTCACTGAAGCCTTAAATATGAAAGGAAAGATAACGATTTTCAGCGACAGTTTCTTACTGTCGTCTCTTCTTCCTCCGTCTAGAACCCTAAAAGTTGTAGAATTTTTTCTGTGTTGATTTCGTGGTTTCTTGGCTTTTCCAGCCTCCCCAATCTCTCTTACACGACCCCTATTTATACTAAAACCAACCACATCTCCCGAATCTTCGTGAAGTCCTTCACTTTGATGAGAATCAACTCTGGGAAATAATCTCGATATATTTTTTCCTTTTTAATTAACTCGAGCTGATTTTCCTCCAATCTGTTTTGATGATGTTGCCTGTATACTCAAGATAATATCTCATAGAATATATTCATTGCTTTTAAACCAATCAAATTGCCTAGAGTATTTCCTCTTCCCCTTTTTACTGATTCACGAGATATTTTCAAGTCTCCCATATTTACACGATTCCCTTTTAATTTTGCGTCTAAAATTTGTTTACAAACTCCACATAATATGATAACAGAATATCTCTTGTCTTAAACTAACAAATTCTCTTCAATTCAGTTCACACTAATTTGATACTTCGTGAAAATCATTTTCCCGACAACTTTTGAATTAAAAAAAGAATGGGTGCCTTTATCCAAAGTTGGGGTGCCTTTAGTAATTCAAAGTGGTGCCTTAATCCAAAATGAAGGTGCTTTTAACACTTTTGAAGGGTGCTTTTGTTATGATCTTGCAGTGCAGATCTACTATACTCATATATTTTATTGATTTTTATGGTTCATTAATTTTAAACTATATTATGGGCATATATTGGCAGTGCATATTGCCTATGTTGTTGATTTCGACATATATATACGTTGTTTCTTACAAACCCAATTATATGTTGTGAAAATTTATAGTGCAGATCCACTATACTGTTGTTTTTCATTGATTTTTTCGTGGCTAATTACATTTTTATCTATATTATGGGATATTTTTACAGTACAGGTTAACTACGCTATGTGCAATTCTACAAACTTGTTTACATTTTAGTTTTGTGTTATACTCATAACAATTTTAGTAGTGCAGATTGCCTATACTGTTTTTGTGAAATTGTTAGAGTACAGGTTGCCTATACTCTGAAAAAAATAATAATTATTATTTGGCATACATCTAAGCCCTATATCTGGAATGTGAACCCTTTGGGGTTAAAACCATTTGATAGTATATATAGGCTATACTGGTACTGACTCTGTCTGCCTATGGGGCATGCATCTAAGGCTTAGATCTGGAATGGTGAACCTTTTGGGTAAGAACCATTTGATAGTATAGATAGGCTATACTCATACTAACTAATTCTGTTTATTTTTTGAATGGTGAATCCTTTGATAGTATATATAGACTATACTAAGACAGACAATTTAATTTTTGGTGGAATTGTTAAAGTGCAGGTTTCCTATACTCTGAAAAAAATGTTATTATTTGGCATGCATCTAAACCCTAGATCTGAAATGGTGAACCCTTTGGGGTTAGAACCATTTGATAGTATATATATGATATACTGGTACTGACTCTGTCTGCCTATGTGGCAGGCATCTAATCCTTAGATATTTGGAATGGTGAACCATTTTGGGTAAGAACCATTTGATAGTATATATAGGCTATACTCATACTAACTCTGTCTACCTATGTGGAATTTTTAGAGTGTAGATTGCCTATACTCTGAAAAAACAAGATACTGATGGTTAATATAGTTAGTATGAGTATATCTTTAGAAGGTGCATATTAACTATACTGATGGTTTTCATGATATTTTTCTGTAAATACTTAGATTTGAACATAAAAATCTTTTTTCTAATAACAGATTTGAACATAAAAATCTGTTTTAATATGGTGAGAAGATTCACTTTCATTTCCTTTCCCGCACTGACCACATAAGGAATCTATTTCAATAACAAATATGATAGAAGGAGCACTTTCAGGTTCCAAACAAGCTTTTCACTATGCCTTTTGGAAGAAAAAATATATAATAAGAATGAAAAGTTTATTAATTGAGACACCATATTTTAGGAACCCAAGGACTGTCTTATTAATCACTTCGCCTATAGTACAATGCAAAAGACAGTAAAAAATATATTGCAATAAATATGCCAACTTTATATTGTATTAACCAAATAGATCATACATGTTGTATATGTATACAAAACAAATTTGCTGAAATCCACACCACTGTTTCTTAGAAAGGATATAGCTCGGGATGGTTCTGGAGCTCCAAACACAGAACTTCCTTCCATTATAAAGTTTTCCCCAGTTATGGTTGCTGCATCAATACTTGACGACCCCAAGCCACCATCTACCTACATAAATTACAAAAGGATTAAAGTAACATTCGAAAGGAATTCTTGCGCAACTTTACTAGTAATAACAACCGCTGCCTTGGCTTTTGAGTACTGAAATACAAATCAAATGGTAGTTAAAATGTATTGCTCCAATACTGAGTATAGTTGAAATGTACTGTTTGAATTTAGTCCAAAACACAAAAACAATATACTTCACTACATAGAAATTGAGTACAGTTCCACTACACTGAGTAAAAGTTGGAGTACAAATTTGCTACAATCTAATTTCTTCAACTACTTCACACGTACGAATAGTGATAAACATCTCTTGACAAACATTGCAATTCAGAAGCACGGATTCACAACCCACAATTATAGGTTTCATTAAAGAGTGTAACCCCCAGACTTGCACCGAAAAGTATGATTCTCGAGTACCCAATAACCAATGGAAGATCATTGTTATTAATACTAAATTATAACTATCTACGTCCTTGAAGCTTAGCCACCCAACAATCAAAAGAAGCACTATATATATGACCATATAGTTTAGCCACTCAACAGTCAAAATACTAAGCAACGAACTCTTTGAAGCTTCATCTAATACAAAAATTACAGTTCAAACAAATTAAATGAGTATAGTTAAAATGCACCATCAAATTAAATGAGTGTAGTTCTAATTTTTCCGTGCAGGAATAGTAGCAAAACAAAAATAAGAGTTTATTTGTTTAAGAAGTAACCTTTGGTGGATATAGACCAGTCAATCTAAGTGTAGTTCTCAACTCCAAAGCTCCCCGAATCAACTCTTTCAACTCCAAAGCGCCCTGGAATCAACTCTCTCAACTCCAAAACGCCTTGAATCAACCTTTTCAACTCCAAACCTCCCGGAATCAACTCTTCCAACTCCAAACCTACCTGAATCAATCTTTTCAAATATATATCAGCATCAATACAAATCTTTACACTTCAGTATAATTCCATGAGAAGATAAACATAATGAATCCTAATCCTAGAAAACATAATTACATCATAATGACATATGAGAACACAATCGAACGTATTCCTAGCTACAAATGTATAATTGCATCATAACACATTATTAAAAAACTAGAGCAATATGTTTATCAGATTGAGTTTGAGTTACTACAAAAAGTACAGTTCAAAATACTTGAGTGTAGCCGAAATGCACCGTCAAATTAAATGAGTATAGTTAAAAGCATTATTGGTTAAACACTACCTTATTATTTATTATGAGAGCAACAACTTCAGTATTACCCGACCATGCCTTTGACCGTCTTAAAACAACTATCGAAGTTGAATTGTTAACAAGAAGAAGATGCACCAGCAAAGATAGCAAAGATAAGATAATAATATACGAGCAAACGCACGCTGAGCTTGAACTAATAAATATACGAGCTCAAATGTTTTGAGCAGTATAGCGGATCTGCACTCATATATAACACACTATTATACTGCTTTGAGCAGTATAGCGGATCTGCACTCATATATATACAACTTCCTAGTAATAAGGAAATTCCGTAGTAAAGTTAAATCTCCCTGGGTGCCTAGGAGGTTGAGAATCTGTATGCAAACAAAGGCAAGGTTTTTTCATTCGAAACTCTCATCTATAAAGACGTATTACTACTATAGATGAAGTGGAAATATTAGAACCAGAAAACACAATGTGAACTTATTTCCAGAAAGCTTACGAAGAATTCTCTGTCAAGCAAGATAACGTTGTTATGCCTGTTATCTACTTCAAATTCTACAACAACGATGAACGGAGCAATAAAACCAGCAATAACGACTCCCATATGCCTTCCATACCAACAATCCTACAAACAGTAGGTTCAAAACCATCAATCCCAACACTAGAACAAAATCTAAATTCAAAAATCTATAAAGGACATATGTTATTTGAGGCAAAATGTTTTTCAAGGAGGATATCTAACACCATTGTGACAAGATGACATGTAGAGAATTTGTAACCAAAAAGCAACAATAGTACTTTTGGATCAATATCAAACAGAAAGGAAGAAAGAAATATCGTATAAGTACCCAATAAGCGTCCAGAGCACAAAGAGCAAAAGTTATGACAAAAATACTTTTATGCTATTTAGTAGAAATCATTGTATAACTAGCATACTATGACAAAATATCATCATAGTATCTAAACTGTCAGATAAGAACAAAACTGGCATTTTTGTATCTTTATGTGTAGAAATCACTATAGTATAGTCATCTGCACTTCTAAAATATCATCATGAGCATGTCAATGTCTTGAACAAAATAACACATACTTGAACTTAAACATAAAACAACCAACAGTATAGTGTATCTACACTGTCAAATAAGAATATAACTAGCATTTTGCATCTTTATGTGTAGAAATCACTATACTATAGCCAATCTGCACTTCTAAAATATCACAATAATGCAAAATCAATAGAGTATAGTAAACCTGCACTTTAGGATCTTAATACAAACTAACATTGAATCTACGAGAAAACAAAAAACACAATTTGTTTAGCGTAGCTACACTGTCAGATCATAATAGAATTCTTATTGTATGTTATAAAAAAGTAAAAATACAATGGGGGATCTATCCTAAAAATACCTTTAAACATAACTTTAAGTTAAAAGAAAAAAATCTAACACGGGTGCATATAAAATTTCTCCATTTAGGTTTAAAAAAGTGAGCGTATAAAAACTACACTCAGTTTTTTTATGTGTGATGTGTGTCATACTACTCCAAAATTATTTGTTACTTTCTCACTACTTATTATTTATTATGAAGCAAGGGTAAGAAACGATCGCTCCCACGTGGAGGTTTTGGTTGTTATATGGTTTCGAAATCTTACGTAAACAAGGGGAAATTTCAGATTCAAAAGTAAACTAAACTAATTAAGAAAACTAAGAACTTGTAGAAAAGAATCAAAGAGTTGAGAATATTAGTCAAGGTTTCGTTTTCATTCACAAAACATGTTCTTGTAATAATAATTAAAATTGATATTTAATCTCGCTTTATCAAAAGCCCTAGAATACATTGATCGCAAGAATATCCCACAAATTTCCTCAAAACATCATAAACACATTAAAAGATGTGAATATGAATTCTACCAAGAGAATAACCTAACGTGTAAAAAACACTAATCAAGTTTAATTCCGAGGAGCATTAAGATTCATGAAATTAGACTAATCAATGCAATTGAACGTGGAAAACGCATTAATTCAATTTAACAAATGTCATGACCCACTTGTGATTACTAGGATATATCACTACAAGCAATAACCACAATTATGGTACTTGTATTGTATTCAAGGAGTATCACTTTTACGTATAATAAACCCTAATTTAGCTTTAGATATGAATGTGAGTTCAATCAATTTACAACTTAACTAAACAAACAATCAATCAATTGGATATTTGTAGTGAAGCATGAACGACAATATTGAGAGAAAACTAATTTATTAAACCAAAAACCATGTTTGAGAAATTCAACTATTCCCTAACCAATAAAAGAAAATTACCTACTCATATTAATTGGAGTTCACAAAATTGAATTAAAGAAATAAATTGCAAACCCTAGATGTTGAGAAATATTCCCCGCACGAACCAACAAAAAGAAATAGAAGAGATGCGAAGAAAACTATTTGAAAACCTAGATATCTCTCCCTCTTGCTGAAGTTGCTCTTATATAATTTTGCCCATTGTAAAATCCCTTTTAGAGTAGGAGTCTCTTTCCCAAAATAACACAAATTCCAAATCTATATTTACTCTATAGGTCAAGTCCATATACCATAGCTCAAAATCAGATTCATATAGCCCATTCTAACTCAAAGGCCCGTAACTACTAAGCCCCAAAATCAGGTTCATTACAAGCCCCACAACTAATATGCCTAACGCGAATTCACTTCTTATTCACGAAAACCCCAGTGAGACATTTCTTCGCGCAGTTTGGGAGCGCAGTTTGGGAGCATGGCTGGATGGTGTTTCCGGCATGACTTCTGGATGATTTTAACCTTTGAAATTCCTTCCCTGCAAATAATTCATCACATTCATACGCAAAAATCATTCATTATCATTTACTTCCACCATATAACCAACAAGTATCCTTGAAATCTCGGCAGTGAAACCATTCCTCACAGCCTTATCAACTCGAACCATTAATTCCCAACTCAATTCAAGCCATACCTTCCCTGTAACTGGAGACCCAAGCAAAAGCAATTCTCATTATTCTTACCAGACTAAACCCAACAGAAACACATTCAGTTCTTTGTTTCTTCTACTCAGTTCAAAACCCATTGCACTGTCTTCTCTCCCTGGCAGAATTCATTACTCATCACAATTCGAATCTCCATCTCGTATTCAAATCAGAGAGACCCATTCTCTGTTTTGTTCATCTCCGGCAGAAACCCATCTCACTCGAGCTCTTATCCTCTCTGTACTTGCGACTCGACTTCTCTGGATCTCTGAAATCTTGATTCTTGCTAACTCTTACAGTTTATACCACATCATGACTGAACCCATCTTCTTACCAGCTAATTTTCACCGAAACTAACCCAAGAAAACCACAGCATCTCTTCTTCCTGCCTCTCGATCTCTGCCAGCAATATCTTCTTTGAACCTAATTCCTTCCTATTTATGCCTATCATATCCCACGAGCTCTTACCTGAATCCCTAACCAACAGCGCCTCTTCTTGCACCATCTTCCCCTTTCTCGCTGTGGTGAATCAAACAGCGCCATCTTCATTCCTATTTCTTTGATTATCTTCTCGGCTTTTCTGTCTCAAAACCTCTTGTTTCACTTGGTTTGCGTTTGAATGGAAACCTGGTCGCTGTTGTTATAACTCGACCTAGGTTTAGCTGCTAGGTCATAAAGAAGTTGGTGGCAGCCCTTAGCAGAGAACTAGATGCTTTCAGTAAATGGACTCCCTATAACACATCTGTACAGAACAGTAGACCTCCCACTAGTAATTATCTGAATTCCTATGTGAACCTGGATGCCTCCTGGTAATACTCTGTTTAGCCACATTAAAGACGTGTGTGTTTACTAGCTTTGCACCCATCGACATTCAATGATTCTGGACAATGTAATAAGCTTTAAATTCTTTTTTTTTGCTTCACGCGACTCTAAAATACTACAAAATATAAAACAAGCGTAATATACACAAAATACAAAAGAAATAACTAAGAAAAGCATATAAAATTGATATTCAAATTATGTAAATAATGCATTTATCAATGTGTAGAAGTTGCACTGAGACGATTTGTTACTCGGGTATATCCAACTTAAGTTTAACTAAAAAAATACAGAAAATATAGTGAAAGGAAGTCTCAGCTAATTTCATGAGTGCATATTATCTTTACAACAACAAGCTATTAATACCTAAACGGCTAAACCCATAATTTGAATTGAAAGGATGCTTCACAAAGAAAAGTTCAAGAATTATTATAATCTTTATCAGAGATGATTAGTAGAGCTCCAAATTGAAATAGTCAGTTCCATGTATAAAAATTCTTAAAAAGAAAAATAAAAGAAAAAATAGTTATATAAGCAAGTAATCTGTAACAAACGTGATTAATTGAACATCAAATTTGAATTAGATGGTTTAACCGATTGATTTCAAATTAATCCAAGAAAATCAAAAGGAAAATCCAAATCGGTGCAATCAAGCATAAAAAAGAAGAAGAAGAAAACTACTGAGAAAACCTAAGAAATTGATAGATTGAATGACAAAATTCAAACTAACCAAAAAGTTATCTTCAATTCTTCTTCTACTATTCTCTTGCTCAAAGTCATTGAATGAAACAAGGGATTTAGGTTTTTCTTTCTCGTTCTCTTTCTTTGTTTTGGTCAAAGACTAAAATCAGATCTGAAATCAAATGAACAATTTAGAAAAGGAACCCTATAAAATAAACATTACAAGAAGAAAAATCGAGCATAAAACCTAAACTAAAAACATAAACAAAAGAAATCACCCTACCGAACACAAAAAATTGAGCTTGCTTTCGCGAAATCAATCAAACAAATCTAAAAACTCGAGAGCTTCATGCGAGAGGTAACTGGAAAAAGAAAGTGACGATGATAAATTAGTAAAGTTTAATCATATTAGTCTTACATCAAGGGTTAGTTTAGGTTCTTTTTTTTGGTAACAGATCCACACATGGGAGATATAATTTTGGACCGTGTGATAAGAAAACTGTTTTTTTTTTTTTAAATTATGGACCTCCGGTTAAAGTTGACTCAATGGATGTACCTGCCATTAAGTCATCCCACTAAATAATGACATATAAGTAACTAGGTTTAACCCGTGCCGTAATGGCACAGGCCATATCACAAATCTGGTTTCTTGGATTTTGCATCATTTTTAGTCATAATATCATTCATAAATTTGGTACATTTAAAAATATTATCATCCAAAGTACCGGTTGTTTAAAAGTGAACAATAATTTGATTTGTCACGTTGGTGTCATTTTATTTTCCATAAAAATACCCATCACAACTGTAATTCGTTAGTGTCATTTTTGGGGAAAAAACTAGACATCCCCGGCAACTCACCCTAGATGAATTAATTTGTTAATAAAATTTAGTTTGTAATAATGAACATATGGAACAATCATAATGATATATTTATGTCTGGAAAATAAATTTGTTGTGCTTCAAAAGTAGACTATCATTATATTAACCAAATTGCATTATAAAAAACCAAGGATATCTAAATTTTTTAAAGCAGAACTCCAGGATAAACCAAGGACATACAATTGTTGTTAAACATTATGATTTAAGAACACCGGTACTCAGGCATATACAATTATTCGTGGGGTTATCCAAATGCACGGCTGCTAGGAGGCAAAGGTTGCTGATGCCCGGGATTGATGAAGGAACATCAACAATTTTTGCATCTAATAAACGTGTTTTACATAAAAATTATTGGTAAAAAAAATATTATACGATGATTGTCAAATGCGCATAGAATGCATAGGCAAGCGAATCTAAAGTTTATTCGATTTGTCACTTTTGTCTCTCATTCACATATGTATGCTGGGTTTCTAGAATCAAATATTATGTGTTTCTTTTTGATAACGTTTGGTCTGTACTTGTGAAGACATAAATTTCTAAATGTAACTTTCTTATTCAATATATGTTGGTTAACTGTTGTTAGTGTTATCAAAGAAATTGGGCTACCTCCAACCTTATAGGTTACGCATACTTACGAAATAGGTGATGTCTGTAGAATTTGGTTTTCATTTTTAACTATAGGTCTATGTTGCTGTTTCTGGGCCATGGAACTGATTATTATCATAAATATTTGAGGTTATCATCTTCGAAACAGTACCTCAAGCCTAATTTGTCGGCTAAATTATTTCAATTTTCCCTTCTAAGATGATGTTTATAAATTATATTTGTGTCTAAATGGTTGGTCTCAGTGTCCTTCTAAAACCGGTATAATTTTGGAATATGTTGTTGTAGATTAAATGAGAATTTTCATTGTCCATTTAGATATGCGTAGATTCTCTTAATTCAGGCCTCTTTTGTATGACTGATAGGAAGGTACTTCTATTATATACTGGACCGAATAATATATATATTTATATATATATATATATATAGGAAAGTTTAAGAATTCTATCTTGATCACCATTTTTAAAAGTATATACTGCATAACATTTAGTCAGAAAACATTAAATGGTGATTGATGCCAACGAAAATGGACAAAGTATTATAGGAATCAAATGCATGAAAGTTTCGAAATCTATAAAAAAGTGATAAAGAAGGGAATCAGAATTTTCCGGACGAAAAATCTCCTATGCAAGCGACATTTCCAAGTTACATCTTCAAAACAACTTGTCATTCAGCTGTAGCATTTGTAGGTGTCCAAACACAACTGAAGTAAGTGGAGCGGTATGGGCGTCATTCAATATACCGTATCCGGATGATTCATCTATATGTACGTTGTCACGATATTCTAGCTCTTCTGCAGTTGCTTCATCCTGTTACATGAGTAGAAAATATGTGACATTTTTGGTATCAAAACTGTCCGTGTAAGATAATGCTTTCAAAATATCTGTAAAACCTGCTAAAGGTAACTGGTTACCAAATTGAATAGGTGGTGAACATAATAACATGCCCACAGGCATTTCCTCATGTTGAATCGAGTGACTTGAAAAAAACCCAGGTGGTTTTGGCGGGAATCGGTTGGCGTATGGACCTGAAACGCCTTCTGCCGTATCAGTATCTCATAGAGAACTTTGGAAGCATTGACGTCTCCCTCTTCCTGTCGTAATGTACAGATGCAATGTACGTTCATAAGTGGAGTTTATAAAGGGTTTAAAAGCACATAAATTGTTAAAGTAGGACATACGGAAAAAATTTGAACAACCTCTTTTATGCGTATTAGTGTATCAACCTTGCAGCACAACATACTTTCTGCCAATCGACCATGAGCAACAAAGGTGGCCGTGTCTGTTCCATCGCTTACTTCCATGATATGGTTTAGCCTGTTATGATGCATCATTAGTTAAATGTGACATCAATCTATCATTGTATCCCAAAAAAAACAACAAAGAAATAAATTAAAAGAGGGAGTCATACTTTGGAGTAGGCTGAACTGTAGGTACCTGTTTTGTGTAATGCACTATTTTTTTTAGTGGGTAATAAATGGATGTGTATAATGGAAATAATATCTGTAACTGATGAATGTATAATAGAACTATAGAAGCACCAAAGGTTATTCTTGGTTTACCTGTGCAATGTATAAAACTGTTGATCCATGAATGAAACATTGCATATTCTTGCTTGTAACAGTTGTTGACTATGAGCATAACAACATCCAGGAATGGGTATCAATTACCATAAGCGAAGATAATTATTATAATCTGGTACCATAACTTTCTTGTAACAGTGGTGCGTAATGCATTTGATATTTAAGAATTCGACATCTTTCTTTTAAACTGTTGAATTCAACGACTCTCAGATCTTAATGTATTTATCCTAATCGTTTGCGTATAATGGTTGCACCCAAATACATGTTAACCCGATCTGTAAACCATAATATAAAGCAACTTACCTGGATAAGCGAGATACCTCGGTAAATCTTCACAAAAGCAGAACATATGGCAACCAATACGGAGAAATGACTGTACCCCAATCAATTTTCCCATCGGCAAGTTGGTCAGCAGATGAACCAAACAGAGCGATCTCCAACATGGAACCCATGAACGCAAGGTTATAGAGGTTAGTTATGCACATGTATAAGAAAACATAAAATTTAATCACACCATTTCTTATCACATCTAACATTCTCAATGGTTGTGTAACATTCTGCTACATTGACCGCCTCCGCCGGCCCGTCTGCTACATTTGTACGTATGAGTTTAGTATCTCATAAGAAAATCATATATGAGAGTGCATGCAAATTTAAGGAACCAATCTTTCATGGTACATACCTAAGTGATGTTTGGTCCTTTCAGTCATAAAACTTTCATATCTAGCTAGTACGTTATCCATACACGCTTCTCTTTCTGCAGTGATTTCTCCATCCACATCAGGCTCTGTAACAACATGGGGTCTCAGCCAAAACAACTGCAACAAAATTCTCTGGTAAAGATGCACTTCTCCAATCGAATTCATCAGATGATACAGATGCTTCGAATTCAGCTCCAGGCACTCCAACACTTCCAACCATGATTACTAATAAGAAGAATGTGAAAGAATTGTAGGAGAAAAGAAAGAGATAATCAATGAAGAAGATCGAATGAAGAACGTAAGAGCATGTGATAGCTGTGGTTACAAACAATGTATGTACACGACCTTTGACAAATCTGAAGAAATAAGATTATAATAAGTGAATCAAGCAACTCCAAATAGATGAAATAAGCTAAACATACATGATACATCAAGTGATATTAGCTGACTACGTAAGCGCTATCTTTTTTGATTCCTAATCATCTAGTTGATCAGTAATACTTAAAATTATCGGATGAACACTAAACTACTCAAACGATTTTTTTTCATCTTCTGATGTCCTTTTAATCAAAGTTAACGGGTGTTACCACTGTTTTAAGTTTATATGACTTTGATTTAAATGAGCTTATATGGTTTCTTGGCAATAAAGTGCATTCGATACAACAACAACAGTAAATCAAATTGTATCTTCTTATCTTGAGACTGTAACGTATGAAAAAGATACCATACTACTAAAAAAGGACATAAAATACCAACACGTAAGCTCATGCAAAGCTAATAAAATGAATTTCTAAACCAAAGCAAATGCAAACAGACTCCCTGGAATTATATGTTCATTGAACCAACAAACAAATGATTTAATCTCATATGTCATAATTTAATCTCATATGTTCTGAAATTTCTAAAGATCTCGAAATAAAAGTAAATATGTCTAAAGAAGGTTCAGCATTTATGCATATGAGGAGCCTTAAAATTCACTCAATTCAAGAATGTGACAGCACTGCTACTCACATTAAATGTAGGAGAAACAGATGATTCAGAAGCGTTCTTCCTTTGAGATATTCCTATATAACTGAAGCATTCTCATGCAACTATAACGGGATATCGAACTTGACATTCCTGCAATTGCTTTGAATCGAGCAATCCTAACAACAGTTACATCACAACCACCTCTACTTACTGTTTCAACCATCCTCGCCAGCTTAGATGTTCCATGAGTGTCGAGCTGACATCATAAACTTTACAGGGCCAATCCATAAAACTCCACCGGAAAACATTTACATTTCAAGAAGTAATTAAGAAACCCAATCAACAAAAGAGCTACATATATAAGATTAGCCAAAAAAAAATCGTACTATGGAAAGAGTAAGTCGTTTGCACCTATGTGTCAATAGGCTGGCACCAAAAGCAGAAGATTGATAGAGCCCCTGAAACTTCAGGTTGTCGAGGAACTTCTATGCCCATCAAGCATACACCGCATATATAGGTATGGCTTAAAATGAAAACTGCAACTCAGGTGACTCACTTCAAATGACAAACAACAATGACTGAGTGGGTGTCTTGAATACAGTAAAATGAATCAATCAAGCAGAACCTGCCAGGCCCAAAACCACCGATCAACATGCTAAGTTAATTTACAACTGTGGTTCAACAAAATCACTTTCTAGCCCAAATTATTGAACAGGAAATCTATACTTTTTAAGTTCAATTCTTTCTTTGCATAAATAGAAATTTGGTAGGCAGAAGCATGTTGCTATTGACATAGGATCAAGTCACATCAGAGAAACAAATGGTCTTCATAACTTATGCGGAGTCAAACAGAATGAAGAAGCATCAGGTAAACTCTGTCTAAGTAAATCTCATTCTTTCTTAAATTCATACCACTTATTCTCTGTTCTACTTGGCTTCAAATTCCTCTTCTAACTTTTCTCTAACAATAATTCATATCACCCACAAACCCTGGTTACAACAGCCTCTTAGTCCAGTTGAGATCAAGAAAAGCTAGTAGTTGAGGCATTCTCATAAACACTATACAGGCGTCTGGCAAACTGGTGAGGACTATGTGCTGGTTGTACTTTGGAGGCTCCACAAATTACTCCTTCCCTGTAATTTCAAATCAAACACAGACCCAACATAATTCATTCACAATAAGGGCTATAGAACCACAAAAGACCATTCATTCACCGGTAACAGTAAATCCCATCCTCAACTGATTTCAAATTTCAGTTCCTAGCCAACACCAACCTCAAAACCTTAACTGATTTGCACCCACTCTCGTGGTTTCCTTCTCAAATTCGAATTGTGTTTCTAACCATCTTCTATCTATTTCTTGGCTTCACTCTTCAACAGCATCATTTATTCAACCTCCAAACAGTTCAAAATCAAGTTGCAGCCATATTCTCAACACCCAACAACGCCTCTCATTCTTTCTCTCTGTCTTCTCTATTCAAACGGCAAAGACATCATTCCCTGAGAACATAATTCGAACACAACCCATAACTCTTAATTATATACAAACTTCATCCCTGATTTTCCAATAAAAAACTCGGCTTCAATTGTTGTTCAATTTCCTTATCTGTCTAAACCATCCTTCCACCCTTCGACCAACAATACCCATATTCTTTGCAGCTTCAAAATCAAGACTTAATCAATATCAAACATAACCACTGAATCATGGAAGTAGTTTTAGTTCCATGGCTAATCTTCTCGGCCCAATTTAATTCAACTCCGTCACAGATTGAGTACATGTTCCTTCTTCATCTCAGATTCTCAAACTCTTAGCCAATAACTTACCTAACTGTAAGGCATCAAGAATTCATGTTCTCTGTGCATACCCGTCAATCATGGTATTTCAAATCTCAATATTCCTCTATCTAGACAAATTAAAAACTTGTCTGGCGGTATAACTCGGAAAACATGAAAATTGCCGAACTCACAGCAAACAAATCACTAACATAATCAATACCAAATTTAAGAAGCAACGCATAAAGAACAACGAAACTCTTCCAATCCTTAATTCCCGCAATTTGAAGAAAGATATTAGTAAAACTAACAACAGTGGGAAATTCAACGCTTGTAAATATTTACCCGTTTTTATATAAAGGTATAAACTGACTACATGCTAGGGCACCTGATACTAAGCTTTCTTTTTGATGTTTCCTGCAAAAAATAACAATTACAATCATGAGTATTTTTGGTAAGAATCCGAAAGAAAAAAAACATGGAGAGAAAAAAACCATGGAAAGTGGTTAATACTACTAACCGAAGAAGATTGATTAAATGGACAGTGGTTAATACTAACAGAAGAAGATTTGGTTCCAGCAACTCTTCACTTTGTAGCTAGAGTTCTGAGAACCAAGCATCCATGTAATTTTTCGTGTTCGATCCATAAAATCCTTTTTCGTTTGCTTGTCAAAAATAATCAGCATTGTGTTCAGCAGTACTTACCTTCGAATCAAATGAATAAAAAAAATACTCGAATTTACTGTACTTGTGTAAATACATCTAATTATCATATTCAAGCATCATATTATGGCAAAATCCTAAATACCTAATTACAGCTACAATATTACGTAAATTGAACAATAACTAAGAAATCAATATGACTAAGAAATTGATAATGTACCACATTTTTGTTGGCCTCAAACCTTTCTCTCAGCTCCGATTCCTACAAATAAACACATATCCAATCAATTCATACCCAAGTAAGAAATACAAAAAAAATTGTGCCTAAATTGGGGAGAAACCAAGAAACCATTAACGAAAGATAAAATAAATCTCTGCGACATTTTGATTTGGAAAATAAACGATAGTTGTCGAGATTCGTAAAGTTAAGAAAAATGTCAGTATTGATAAGCATAATGAAACCCCAAATCTCATTTAAGAGTAATTAGGGCCAATTTTTTTTTTTTTTGATTCGATTGGAATGAAATGTAAGAGATCAGAAAATGGGGGATTGGGAATGATTACATACATCTTGATAGAAGAGATGACGATGAACAACCCAATTCAAACAATGTCTGAGGGCTCTTGTATATAAAATCCTCACTCGCTCCTTCTGAGATGCTATTCTCGTTGCATAAACCTTACATCAGAACATAAAATACAAAATACAAATTTAAAAATGCACAATTTGATAAACCCTAATTGTTACATAATAAAGAAAATTAATTAACCCTTACTGTAAACGATTCTATTTTAGAGCTCGAAGGGATACCTGTTAATAAATCTCGATAAAGTGCATCTGACTCATAACCCAACATCAGGTTCTGGAAATGTTGAAGTAAAAACTAGAGCAAAACTTTGAGAGAAAAAAGTAAAGGAAACGAAGAAGAAAGGAGGTGCAGGGATGGTGTTCTTAGTTAATGAGGTTGGCAGTTACACATGAAGGGGGAAATCCGATGGACTAAGATCCATAGCCGTCAGATGATTTTTTTTTAATAGAAAGTAGTGTGATGAGGGGTAGATCCTGACCACTACTACCGAATGAGAATGTATCCTGACCGTTCCGTATAATAAAATATACTTACGTTTTGTAAGCATTGATTCCTACTTTCTTATACGAAAAGTAAAGCAAAATATATTAAGAAACTGGGCTCGTAACCCGGCCCATGTTGAAATCCAACAGACTGGATTGGTTTAGGCCAAGACCCAAATGACTAGAGCTAGGATTGCTCCTAATAAAAGTAGAACATGAAATAACAAAATTAGATAAGTTCTTACAAGTTACAACTATTAAAACAGAGAGTAGACGATAACTATTAGGAGTTTCTCCAATGGATTGTGTGCGAAGAAAAAAGTTTTAATCCATGTAGGATATACAACCATATTTATAAAAAATTGTTTCCAACTCATTGATGTGAAGATGATGTGGTAAAATAAAAGTTAGACATCCTCTAGGTAAACCTCTAGTTTTAGACATTCACATAGAAGATGTCTTTACACTTTTATTAATAAAAATAAATAATAAATAAAAATAAAAATAATTTTAACCAATTATATACCTACAAATAAGTTAAAGAATGATTGAAAATTTTATGGGTTGGAGATAAAATAAATTTCCTAATATTCATAATTTTATATCTAAAGAATGTCTTAAAAGTAATGCCACATATAAAACACCCACATTCACCATTGGAGAAACTCTTAAGATAAATTTTCTTTGTCGTCCCTTACACGTCATCGGTGCCGCAAGTTTGGCTTATAGTTGTGCAACGGAAGCGCTACTTAGGTACTGTATTGTGTGGTTAACTCAGTAATTCCCCACACAAAAGAAAATGAAAAAAGAAAAAAGTTAGTGACTTTAGCTGCACAGAACTTCCCATAAGACCAGTCGGTTGCCTGAGGTATTCTGCTGTAACAAGTCAATAAGAAAAATAAAATAAAATAGATGCGTTGGACACTACTGTTTGAGGATACCCAAGGGGTAAATAATTTTATAACACATAAAATTCAGTTTGCATACATGATAAGTACTAAGTAAATTTGCATATTTGATGAAAAAGATAAGCATTTCTAACTTATTACTTTGTATGAATTTCATTTACAAGCCAAATGAATTATAAGTTTGTTTTCTTCTTATTTGCATTACCCAAAGCTGAGAACATAACTTTCCGGATCAACACGAGAATATACCTGCAACAGGCCTTGTTATTGAGTTGCAGCTTTAAAAAGCTCTGTCCATTTCTCTGTATCACTTTCTGGCCCTTCTCCCTGCAACATTCCTATTCAGTTAGTATTGATATATACAAGATCTCGATAGAGACATTAGATTTCGTGAAAATTCACAATGCTGACAATTTCAGTGCAAAACCATAACGTATGATTTTATTCCCCGGTGAGTGCAAGAAAAATTTGTCCCTGACTTAGTTAAACAAATGTTTTAGAATGAAGTAAGAAAACAAGGTTCATGATCAGTATCACATAGCTAAACATTTAGGGCCACATAGGCTCATGTAGGTGTGGAGCACACTTGCAGCCGAATCAACGGCCAAGTTATGTTTTTATACATCATGTAGAAAAAATGCTCATCTTGTGAATCCACCAACAATCTGTGATTTTGGATGGGTTTTTCATTACCAAATAGAGTTAGAAAATATAGAAGAAGATAATTTTCTGAGAGGATAATCTTCATAACAAGTATTAAATAAGACTTCCCACAAAAATTAGCCATTGATTCATTTTTAACTGATCCTAACATTGCCAAAAGAAATCAGTTTTGTTCCACCTAATAGTCAGGGATGATGTTCACAGTGGATCTGGAATGAATCTAAGCAGATGTACAAATTGCATAATTTTGACTATTTGCAAAGAAATTGAGCAAGGAAAAACAAAATCACAGAACGCCAGAATAACATATGTTTGTTGTGAAAGTACAACCACATACCTATATTCATAACAAAAACAAAGTACCACAAAGCGATGATTCATACCTCAACTGAGTTGATTTCATAAATTTGTCCTTCAGTAAGTTTGATATCTAATGCCTGTATGCAAGCCTCGGCAACAACTAGCCTGCTGACCTCTCCCACAAGCTTATCTCCTGAAAGATTAGACTATTATAATATAAGACACCGAAGAGCTAGGAACAAGAAGAAAAGAAGCATCATTGAGTTTACATATAATTGAAAAAAAAGTATCTGTCAATTTGAAAGGGGATTATACTGTAGAACATCTAGCTGATTAAGTCATCTCTGTTTAATGGGGTCAAACAGCTCTATTGGTACTAGTTTCCATTTCTTGTTTCATGTCTAATAAGGATTTCCAAGATCTAGTTAAGTTTCTTTTCTACAGGATCTCCTTTTACTGGTCCTAGTATTCTAACACTTATTCATACATTAGGAGTTTATAAATTTGCAACTTTAAACCTCGATAGGAAGGCCTATTCTTCTACAGAAACACATTCTACAAGCTATTGTTTAATTATTGGATCCATTAATCCAAACTGTACGCTTTAGCCACATTGGGGGTAAAACTTTGATTCATAGCGATCAAGGTTGCAATGCTTTGAATGACTAGCAGTTTCCACTTTAGCCATTTTTTAATACGACTAGAGTAGTGTGGGAGTATCCCATTGTTTAGTACAATGGTGGCTAATATTCCCTCTCTTCTCTTGTGAGAGAGATGTTGATGGTTCAATTCCCATCATGGGAGGGTTAGAACCTTCACCACCCCCTCCCGATATGGATAGGGTTGGAGGTTAGGGGCCTAGTAGGGAATGTGGTGTATTTAAATAAAGGAGACGGGGCTGGTTCTGCTCAGGGGCAGGTCTAGGTGGTTTGGGTCTGCCAGGGGCCAAGTCTGGAGTTAGTATGGATTCAAAATCACAGATCTATCGGCTTACAGATTTATTTTATTCTTAAAAGTGCCACTGTAGACATTTTCGTTGCGGTTACAGTATCTTTTGACATCTGGAAAAGGGGTTTCCCTTTTGGCTTCAAATTAACCCATTTCAGACTATCCGGTTGGCTGACACCATTCAACCATGTTCTCAATAGAGGTTTTACAAGATAGTTCATGTTTTAACGAAGATGCTAACTAAGAATACAAGTGGTGAGCTAAAACTAATAATGAAACACTGCTCCCAAATTGAGAAAGGTGAGTGCAACAATTACATCCTATTGGTTCTCTAAAACCAAGCAGACTCATACAGAATATAAGGCAATATCGTCGCAACATCTAGGAATCTAAGAAAATTTAAGATGGAATACCTTGACCTATAAGAACTGCTCGGCGTTGTCCAGCAGTCGCTTTAAGCAACGTATTCAGATCATATGAGGTGTATGGTCCATCTGTCAATCTTCCGGGTCTGATGCACAAATGGGAATGTAATATAAAGTAAGATTAGTGAAACTTTACTGAATCTAAATTAAACTATTCAAGCAAATCCAAACAGAAGGAATTTACCTTAGTATGGTGTATGGAAGGCCAGAATTGCGAACAAAATCCTCTCCCATCTTCTTATACTTGAGAACGCCAAAGAGATTCATGATACTGTTGAAAAACTTCACCCACTAGTTAAGAAGCCCTACGCAAAAGTTTATATCATTCATCTTACAGCAAAGAACTGAGAATTTTCATCAATTTCAAAGTTTTCAATCAATGCGCAAGTATCAGCAAGTGACTCTGACATCACGGGATGTATCACTCTACTCATGGTTGGAGTGAGAGTTGGCTCCAAATGACACATAGAACTTTGGAGCCAACGTTAGATTCCTGTGTCCAAAGGTTAGGCTCCAAAGTTAGTTGATAATACTTTAAACTAATGTACAATACTATTTTTTATCAACACCTTAACTGTTCAGTAGTAAACAATTATGATAGCAAAACACTTGGTTTTCCTATTGAGCCCAATTTAGATGAACAATGAGACTGTAAACCCTAAGACATGCTACATTTAAGTAAATTTTGTAATCTACTGCATCAAACTTACACAGCTGGAGAATTAACTGCTCGAAAGATAATCAAATTTACAGTTTCATCACACCCATAAAATAGATTTGAGCAACACCACGGATATGTGATTTTCGCCGATCTATCTTTATCTCATGTAATTCCAACTGAATATAATTTGGTAACTTAATTAACAAAGCGGTGCTTACATACCTCCATGGCAATTCATAAACTTTGTCACTCCTACTGATGAAACAAGAACGAATCTTTTAATAGTTAGAGGAATTGCACTCACAAGGTTTCGAACACCCTCCCAATCTTAAGACATGAAAAACACTAGTGAGCGTTGAAGATATCTTCTTGAAGGTCTAAAGATAAAACCTAAGCAACTCAACTTACCGTAAGATTAGAAACGATAAATATCTTAGGCAAAAATTAAAAAACAAAACCTGCTAACAAAATATATGGACAAACTGATTCTTGTTCTTCCGTGCAGTGAAAATTACGAGATAAAATGATGTATGGATCGAAGGATTGACAGTGTACATATAGACATACTACCTTAGTATTTCGATTGTCAGAATATACGAAAATGTTTTACTCCTATAAGCTGCAATGTCTGACCTATTCTTTCGGGCGTATTATCTCCATCCCATCGCTTAGAAGGGAAAGCTGTTGTTCCGGTGGTGGAAATTACATGGGTGACTCCCTACAATAGAGTTTTCTTAAAAATTTAATCCTAATAGAACATCCACCAATATAACTAAGTTCCAAACCATAAAAGCCAAATTAATCATTTACATCATTCTAACTCCAAAGGTTAGTTATACAGACCTCAAAAACAGCTGGATCAAGATCTTCCGGGTTCCTTGTGTCCCCTTTCCATATCTATCAAGTAAACATCCATTCAGACCTGAATTTCTACAATCAAAAGATCCATTTTCGCCACAAATTGGTACTTAACAAAGGCCTAAAATCTCATTTGTGGCTGAGTGCCTTGATTACAAGAAATTAAGTGGCAGTGTGGAGTTTCAACTCAAAACACTTTAAAATAATGATACAGAAAAATTGATAATGAGAGTGTCATCCTAGTTATGGAAGCTACTGAAGCCAATAGGAAACATTCGATGTTGAGAATGATCAGGGTCCATAACAACTGGAATATCATAACAGAAAACAGTAGTAACCGCTTTAAATGTTTGAAACAGATGTAATGATGAATACATTGCATCAGATAGAATGTAAGACCTGTAAACTGTTTTCATCCTGCTCGCCAAAAAAAGATTTTGCCTTTTCAGGATCTCTAATTAATACGCGTGCTTTTATGTTCCTGCTTAGCAAGGATGCTACAATCAACTGCCCTGGAATTGACTAGAAAACATAAATTACAAGAAAGAATCAATGTAAAATGGGGGAATTCCTTAATGCCCCACATTCCTTAATGACATTTCAATACAGTCCCACTTGTATTAATAATATCAATATATCCCACTTTGGCAAATCTTTTTTAATAATACCATAAATATCATTAAGGTTTAAATTTCAGAATGCCCCCATTTTAACTATGGTTTACTAGAAAAATTTTGAAAGGTCTAACATGTTTACCTCTTTTGTATGTTTGTGTCCGTAACTACAACCAAATACGAATGTATGTTCTCTTAGTTCCTTCTTTTTTATGTTAGGCTCTGAAGGGATATGTCACATGCATGCTCGTTGAGGATGGGAAAACATCACAAGCTAGTGGATTGCTCTCATACCTTGAAGGACAAGGATTGTCAGCTGAGTTATGGCGGTTTCCTGATAGAAATACTTGTGTTGGGCAAATGATATCCTCTTATCTTTCCAACAAGTCAGAATTAGATGATCGGACCATCCATCTTCTTTTCAGTGCAAACCGTTGGGAGAAGCGGTTAGGATTATTTTTCTGTGCGTGAAGTTCAACTCTGAACATCGTTTAGCTTCTTTTTTGTTGCCCTTTTCTGTGGCATCTTACCACATGCCTTACTTGTACACCTTGACAACATGGTCCTAATTTTTCTAATCTGGTCTCGCAGTTGATTACCAGGTCTTGGCACAATTTCTAGATGTTCACATGCTGGGTAATAGGCTAATAGCAAATTCAGTTTTCAAAACTTGTGGTCTCTGACTCATGTACTCTGTTTCCACCTTCCTTTAATTTTCTTTTCTTGTTTTTTCGTTTTCACTCAAGTTTATATACAGATCAATAATTATATCCTTACGTTAATTACTGTGATTAGAATTTTCTCAATCACTGCCTATACCAACAGAGCAATGAAATATGAATAGTCCAAGTTGGTGTTGAATGCCATAAATGATAAGTGTGATGATTAGCTTATTATTAAGTAATTATGAAATCTGAACAGACTGTTATTATTCTGTTGGGCTCGGAGGAAGCGCAATTTGATGCTATATCATCAGCATCAAATGATAAACATTTGTCCCTGAGGTAGTTAAAAAAGTAGTACTTAGTCATTTACAGACTTTGATGATATGAACTTCAAAAGAAATATAAACTATAAAGTTATAAACAATAAGTTCAGAAAAGTTGTCCAATTCTCCTCATCTTCAGCGTCACAAACAATAAAACCTAATGGATATAACCCACCCATTGCATCTAACGCGGTAGCAGATAATATTTGCCCACCATACCTCCCCTTTAGGAAACAACCATCTAAACCAACAATCGGTCTACAACTCTCCTCAAATCCTTTCAAAGAACATTGATAAGCAACACAACAATATTTGAATTCTTTGGTTTCTGGGTCTGTGCCATAAACTGCAACACTTCCTGGATTTGTTGCTAATATACGTTCACACAAAACAGGCACAAAAGAAAATGATTCCTTAAAGTTACCCCAAATCCTGTCTTTTATTATATTACATGCTCTATAACCCTTCATGTATGGAATCTTGATTTTGAAATTTTGCCATATACCTTTCACCACTGAGGCTGGTGTAAAAGTAGTAGGATTCTGTCTGCAATATTTCTCCATCGCATCCGCACAAAATTTCACATTCGCACAAATATTCATTGAGCAATCCCTACCACGACAAGAATGTCCAATTGACTTCCTAACAACCATTGTTGTTGTGTGCTTAATAACCCTTGCAGCTATTAAAAAATCGCAGTCCTTCTTCCTGCAACGAGCAACTATCCTGTTAAGATCATTTTTCTGAAAATAAATTTCGAACTTATGTTTAACAGCATACGCTCTAAGGATCTTTCTGAAAAGATGTGTGGATGAATAAGACAACTCTTTAACCATGGTTTCGGGCACCACATTCTCATCATGAAAAACTAATTCAGCCTCATCCAAAGCTTCTGTCTCTTCCAGAAATGTATCGTACTCACTGGCCTCCTCTTGATCAACAAACTCATTCGCAGCAACATCTTCCATTACAACATCATTCACAAAAGCAGTTTCCCTTTCAACCTCATCGACAACATCTACTATTTGAACCTCATCGACAACAACATCTTCCTCTCCTTCTACACCATCCACGACAAACTCAGCATAATTTGTAGTTGGATATCCTGTTTCATTAAACCAAGCTATCTCATCTTCTTCTCGCTCCTCTATAATATCAGCACCATCCAAATTAAAAAGTGTTGGATCTAAAGGGTCCTCACTTGGCTCATAGAAAACAGGCACAGGATCATAGGAATCTTCTAGACTCTCGAAATATTCGAATTGAGGACCTGTACGAGGACTCGTACTCGGACTCAAAGGTGGTGAAGAAATATTAATAGTATCACGTTCAGATCTTCGAACAATACACTTTTTTGCCATGCGTTAAATAAAAATAATCTTGGTATCAAAATCATATGATATAATTGAATATAAAGAGTTTACAAACAATCTTACATTCTCGATGTCGGTTACTTCGTTGTCGCTACGGTACCCACTTGGTACAATCTTTTTTGCTCCAGAAGGAAGCTTAATCCTGAAAAGAAAGAAATAGCGGTGATTCAGACTTGACAGCCAAACGTATGACACTAACTAGTTGATGAAAGTTAGTGAAATACAACAGCTCAAACAGCTCTATCAAATTCAATGGAGTCTAGTGAAATCAATTTATGGTTATGCAGGAATATGCCAGCATGATGATCAAACTGAAGGGGACAAACCTAACGTGAAACAAACCCTCGTATCCTCCTACACCAGTTTGTTAGCTCCAATAGTGAGAGCCTAATGTATGGAATCTACAACCAGTTACATATATAGTCATGGGAAGTAAAGATTTCATATGGGTAATTTATAGTAATACCTTTAAACTTAAGAAATGATTCGACAAAAGATAATTTCAGTTTTTGAATAATTACCAGACAATTTCATATGCCCTGCGACGAAAAGGCACGTGAAAGAGGTTCCTGGTTGTGTATTCAAACCCCAAGAGAGGCTGCCCATGAGAGGCTGCCCATGTTTTGGCTAAAAAAGTAAGGAGCAGTACCTCGAGTTTCTGGGATAACGACTTTCTTTCCTACCAAACTCGTCTCTACAAGACGTTCCAATATTTATAAAACAGTGACTAGCACAGAAGAACAAGGAAGTCGAAAATGCTTGGTCCCTGTGGTGGATGCCGAAACAGTAACTGTATCAAATGTCCCGTTGGAAAACGTACGTATTTCATAAGAAAACTGACTCAACAACAGTTTCTGATTTTGGAAGCAGAACAAAGGATACAACTAGCTAGTCCATAAGTGAAGCTTTGAGCTTCAGAACCAATCAATAACTACACCTGAGGAACCACCAACTCTATGAATCCAGTAAGGATTGAAGTTAGTAAAACCAACAGTACTTTACACGACCATGTTGTTTACACCATCCCTTGGAGATGTGTTAGAGAAATCAGATCAATAAACAAATTTACACGTTGGAATTGACTAAACTTAAAACCAAAACTGCCTGATTCTAGCAGAATTCATAGATGCAGGCATATGCAGAATCCTAACTACCGAAACCTAAGAAGATACAAAACTTTTAAAACATAATGAGCACAGAGAAAGTGAATATAAGCAGTTTTAAAACATCATCTTAATAATAAGAAAGAATATACACAGAGAAGGCTTGTATTAGAAGCCATTTAACGTACATTTTTCATGATCAGAAACTGACTCAATAGCAGTTTCTGATCATGAAAAACCCTAAAAAAAACCATAAAAAAATCTTAAAAACCAACCTTTAATAAATCCCGAGATTATTAGGGCTTCAATACTGTTCTTGGTGAGTGAATCGAAAGGAAACGGACGAAAGGATTTCTCTCCTTAGGGTTTCTTCTCTGGTTTTAGTACTTGTTATTGGCGGGTTTGCATGCTCACGTACTGACTGTCATTATTGTTAATGAGATTGCAAACGGATCCCTTAATACCCTAACCTAACCATAGTTAAGAAATTGGTCAAAGTCAAGTCCACAGTTATTTTGACCAATTTCAATAAGACTATATTTGACAAGTCACAACTTTTTTTACCAAAATGGGATCATATTGATATTATTAATACAAGTGGGACTGTATTGAAATGTCATTAAGGAATGTGGGGCATTAAAGAATTCCCCCTAAAATGAATAGATTAATGACCAAAACAGTATTGCCAAGAGAAGAACAATTGTTACAATCAAAAAAAAAAGGGGAGGGAGGGAGGGAGCGAATAAACGAAGAGATAATTTGGTGCAAATTAGGGGAAATTCATTAATCTGAAGCGATGTATATCCCCAAATTGATCATACTAGACATTTTTGTTAGGTACAAACAATTTCAAACCTTCAACAAACCCATAAGATTTTGAAGGGAAAAATACCATCCATTTAACAGATAAAAGAAATTTCAGATATACAGGCAGATGAAGGGGAAGAGAAAAACTGCATACCAACACCGCCAGTGCCGCCAATAACTAAGACAAGCTTAGAAGATGATATAGTTGAATCAAACCCCTGGTTTTCCTTTGAAGTTTGAATCCCTTCGTTCTCTTTAACTGCGTGACTTGCTAGCGAGGCTTTTCCTTTACTACTCGAAATGTTGTTTGAGAAATAATGACTAGTAGCTTTTAATGGAGGAAAAAGAGAAAGATGAGAGATTCTTTGATGGGTTCTCGAATATTTGTTGGATGAGATGGTGAAATCGTGAACTGAACAAAGTGATAGTTTGGTAGCCATGAAGGAAGAGAGATAGAGAACAAGGGAATAATAGATAAGAGATGGAGGGAAATGTCTTCAACGGTTGAGAGACTCAGTTGAGAACTTGAGGTGGTCATGGAATCACTATAAACTTGAGCATATTGAAATACTAGAGGCGCACTCTTGGCATGTCGATGCTTACACATTTTATAATTATTTGTTGCTCAATTTTATATGGGATCAAACAAAGTTTAATGAGGAACGTTACAGGCCTCCGGTTTGAAAAATAATCGTTTGATTGACGGTAAAGTAATACAAAGAGTTGGAATCTCAACATCTTAAACACTCTTTTTTATGCTAGCAGTGTGACTGATATTCTGTCCTTAAGGATTCTTTATACTGGTCAAAACTTAGGATAGGTTAAAAGATGGAAACCAAATAGCAATGGGTTGTTTATCTAGTGTTAAATCTACTCAGTGAGTTCTTCTGAATGAGCAGAATAATCGTTTAAATCTTCAGTTCTCTAGTCAGGTGAACTGATTAGGTTTCGGAAAACTAAAATCTCCTAGAATTTACTTCCTTTGGAAATGTTTGCAAGACTGCCTCCCCACTAGTGATAAGCTTAGTAGAATTCTGAATAACGCTGACTCTGTTGTCCTTTATGTATAAACGGTCGGGAGAATATGCAACATTTGCTTGTATATTCTGATATAGCAATAAAAGTTTGGGGGACATAGATCCTGACTTAGGCATTCCCACTTTCCGTGTGAACTTTGAAGAATGGATTTAGTCTTGGTGGAACCAAAATGCTTTTAATATTGTTCAGAAGCAGGATGAAAATATTTTCACTTTGAGTGGTGTGTTATGGTATTTTATGGAAGCTAGATGCACTGTCATTTTTGAAAACTTGTAGGTTAAAACTCAGGTTTTGGTAAGCCAAATCAAAAATTACACTGTGGATTGGAAAATTCTTTGGTGCAAGCTAACATGACTATGCAGGTGGCTGATCAAAATGTCATTCATCCTTGGAAAGCACCGGGAATATCCTACTAAAAAATAAAATGTTCCTTACACTACAAGAAAAACGGGTTTAAGCGTCTAAAATCTTAGCAAGAGCTCAGAACTTTAGTCGCTTAAATAGTTTAAGCGTCTAAAATTGCAACAGCCAATTTTTTTGGCGGCAATAAACATGTGTCCACTATTATTTAGCAACGAAAAAAATACACTTAATCGCTAGATCCTTTGTTCAAGTAATTTATAGCAACTAAAATAATGAACATGTAGCTATTCACTTTGAGGCACCGACTCATAGCAACAACAAAATAAATTGGTTGCTCAAACCTCTCTCAGCAACTAAGTTTGAG
>JAJJMC010033691.1:974687-1002265 GCA_023531435.1 Papaver californicum | reverse complement strand
ATTCAACAACTCAAGGTATTTTTTACATTGGTTTTTATTGTTCATCTATTGTCATTATATCTAATGGCTATCAGATTAATAGATCACTAAAAATTCTGGTCTAATTAATATGAACATTTCAAAATCACATGCTCCAGAGTCTAGTGTTTTGATCCTCCTAAATGGCCCTCCTGTTGTCATTATATCTTTTATATGTATACATTGGATTATATCAAAAACTTAGACATGAACCTTTAATAGTTGAGCATTTAAGTCTTCTAATGGTAAATTATTGGGTCATATGCCACTCATTTGATTTACCAAATTTATCGTGCTTTCTTCCGTCTTATTGTTTGACTTGAGATATTTTAGCTCATTTATGATTTTGGTTTATATACAGAAAGAAGTAAACCAAATGTGCAGTTTGGTGAACAGAGGAACCGAGAACCAAGAATTTGATTTTCCGAGTTTCTCCTTTCCAGGATCTCCATGCTCCTTTAAGTGGGAAGGATTACAGGGATCATTTAGTCCACTAACTTGTGATATAAAGAAGCCTCATGTATGAATTCTTCCATTCTTAAGTTTGTTGGTGCTGCCTTGTTCCCAAAAGTATTTACATCTGGTTGAAATGTGTTTGGGCCTTCAGGAGGGAAAAGGAGAAACAAATAGCAATGCATTCGAGGAATAAAGCAGGTTCTGGCGGTGATAATGCGAATGGCAAGGAAAACAATTTCCGTGAATGATTGTAATTTGGATTGTAATTTGGAGACTAAATGGTGCTGTAAATTCAATTCATTAATAATAAAGTTATGATTTTAATTTGGTTTACAATTATTTTCAGTATTAATATTAATATTTAATTTAATTTTGTTATTTACTTTTAATTAGTAATAATGTCTAATATTAATTGTTTGTTATAATTATAATTTGGGATTATCTAATCACAATTTGTTTTTATTGAGCAAAGAAATTTGATAGTTTAAAAATTTAAGCAATCAACTTTAGGCCAATTCAAATCAGAATTTTAAATAATTGTCGCTTAAAACTTTAAGCAATCAACTTGAGTAAAAACTTCGATAGTTTAAAAGCTTAAGCAATCAACTTCAGATCAATCAAAATCAAAATCGCTTGCAGTGAGCAAATCATTTAATAGCTTAAAACCTTAGTCAATTAACTTCAGGCTAAGTTGTTCTATGTATCTACCAACTAGGTAGTTTAATTGCTCCTGAGTCGCAAATGACTTTTAGAGAGTAAAACAATTTGAAGCTTAAAACCTTGAGCAACCAACTTAAGGACAATAAAAATAACAAATCGCTTTTAACGAGCAAAATTATTTAATCGCCTAAAACCTTAACCAAACAATGTCATGACGAGTTTTTCCATGTATATATCAATTAGGTGTTTTACTTGCTATATTGGTTGGTCTACATGTTAAGCGATTACAATTTTAGTCGCTCCATGGTAGTTGGTCTAAATGTTAAGCAATGAGAAGAGTACTCGCTGTAAGTAAGTTGGTTGATAACTAGAGCGACTGCCTGGTCGCTCAAGGCTTTGAGATACATGGCTTTGGGAAACCAACGTAGCGAGTGCCACTATAAGTCGCTGTAACGGTTATAGCGACTTAAAAGGGGCTTTAAGCGACTTAAAACGACCAGTCGCTTAAACCCGTTTTTTTTTGTAGTGTTAATATAAGCTACTAAACAGGTTGGCTGGGAGTAATACTTATAAATGTTGCAGGTATCTGTAATAGAGCTAGATGAAGATGTACATCATCATTAGATGTTGAACACGCTGAAGTTATGACAATATTGGATGCAGATGAATGGATACAGGGGAGCAAGGTGCAAATCTGCACCAAGGGGAGTGACTGGTGGAGTTAATTGTCCTTCCATGAAGATTATGATGAACTGGATATCAAAAATTAATTTCTGAAGAGTCACAATCATCTGGCAGGAAATTGATTTATCTGGAAACTCCAACAATAACTTAAAACTATATACTATTATGGATAATTATATTTTGATTCTGAATTCAACAAATACCATAAGTGGTTTGAATGTATAAATGTTTATGTTTGCAGCACTAGGGAGTTGAATCCAGTGCTCTAGGTATGGGTAAACTCCTTTTGCTTTCGGAAATGATAGATGTACCGACTCCCAGTCCGGACTAGTAATCCCGAATGAGACAAGCAGTGGGGCCCATTTTGCCCGCACAAATCCAGATGGTAGAGCATCTACCCTCCTGCCCGTTAGATGTCTAGTCGGGATTTCCCTCGGGAAACCAGTCGGCCAGTCTAGCATCTCCCTTTTACTTTCAACAGGGAGCGGACTTGGAATGCTAATGATGTTAGAAATATGGAGAACTAGTTTGAAGTGATCCTAAACAACATTGATGGTTATATAAATCAGATTTGGAACCCTACAAATTGATATTCTTTTGGTTTATCGTCAGATGGAAGAAAGTATAATCAGGGACGACCCTGAGGAAAGGATAGCAAAGCCTTGCTTTGGGGCATCAAAATAAGGATATTTAATGGGGGTTTACGTTTAAAGAAGTCAGCAATGGGTCTTAACTGTTATTAAAATTAAAAATTCTACGAATTCCTAAAAAATGAAGGGGCACCATATAAATATTGTTGTCCCACTATAAATATTTAAGTTGACATTTTAAAAAAAATCTGAAATAAAATTTAGCATCAATCGTTATCCCTCTCTGAATTCTAAAAAAAAAAAAACTCTTTCTCCTTCCTTGTAACTGCCATGAGAATCGTCGAGATAAAATATGATACAATTTTATTTAATCTTTTCAGTTTTCCAAACCTTTCAATTATACGGTATATTATCCTAAATTATATTTTAGGATAAAAATTTCAAAACCCCGATTTAATCAAATGTTCAAAAACCACCTCAAATCCACAATTTTATCAAAAACTTCAAATTATCTGTTAAAATTTAGTGTTTGTTTTTCACTGATTTTGTTTGCTTATTAATGTTTTTTAGCTTGTAGTTTACTGGTTTTATTGATTAATTGTAGATGTGGGTCACAAAATAAAGCAAGCTTCCGGGTATGAAAATAGAAAGAAAGGAAAGAAAAAATTGTAATCTACAAAATCTCTGGAATTGTTCTTTTGAAAATGTTTTAGTTAGGAATCAAACAACAGTTGAGAATAGAAGCAATGGGAATGATAGTACTGTTGATAGTGGTATGATTGAGGACAATAAGAATGATGGTGTTGTTGATAATGGTATGAATGCGGGCAAGAAGAATGATGGTGTTGTTGAATAATTATATAAATGAGGTAAACAATTTGTTTAACGTCTTGAGTTCTGTAACAAAACAAACTTAATATTTATCTGCTATAAGATCACCCATGCACCAGTAAGCAGAAGGAATTGTGATTGATGGGGCAACAATTTTACCTTGAATTTGGGGCAACCAGTTCTCAGGGTCTGCCCTGGTATAATCCTCAGTTTTTACAAGCCGAAGAAGATAAAGATGGTGAAGTGGTTGGTTTTCATAAATAACAAGATCTTGTTTAAGGTAATGAGGTTTGCAATGAAGGTGAGAACATTATAATCCGCTATTATGATCCTTTTGAAACTTACTATACCAACACAAGAAAATGTTCAAAGAATGACACAAAAATAGGGTGGGACTTGAGTTGTACAACCCAACCAACCCGTGTTCATCTCGATCATTGGGCGGGCATGGGAAATGTCATTCAAAATATTGGGTGGGTATGGGAATTTTTTTTACTAATGCAAGCTAATTTCGGCGGTCGTGCACACAAATTTTACTAACCTGAGCAACCCACCCAACCCGACGAACTATAACATAATTAGATAAATTATTTTTATGTATGGTATTATTATTAAGTTAGAGTAATGATCTAAGTATAATTCTTAAGTATAATAAAAAATATATATAGTGTATCTGTAACACTCGAAATTTTCGCATGACATATACTCTATCGATGCGTCATTGAACGAGATGATGCATCATCTCGGGCCTGTGTTGCGTACTTTGGAATGTGTTATCGATGCATCTCCTCGAACTTGTGATGCACACTTAGCAAGTGATACATCAAGTTGGCATTACGATGCAACTTGTCCCTTGCTCAGAGATGCAACATTTTTTGCTTGCTAATGGAAGCATTTCGATGCTACATCATCATTATGCTTGGCCTTTACCAAGGGATGCAACATTAACCAATGTTGTTTATCAGAGGAAGCATTATAGTGCTAAGACACTATTTTACTGTGATGCTTGCCAGAGGAAGTATCACAGTACCAATGTTGCTTACCGGAAGAAGCATTATAGTGCTAAGGCACTATTATGCTGTGATGCTTACTAGAGGAAGCATCACCGTCCCAATGTTGCTTACCGATGGAAGCATTATAAAGATAAGGAACTATTATGCCGTGATGGTTACTGAAGGAAGTCATTGTCCCAATATTGATTCTTAGTCAAGATGGCAGTCAATGGTTGTCATTTACCTTACATTTCTCTACTTGTAGAAATGCGCTTAAGACATATATAGGGAGGAGGTGTTAGTTGGAAATCGATGATGCTTACCCAAGGAAGCATTATTGTTGCTAATCGTTATGTTTGTCACGAAAGAAGGTGGAAGTTGGTATATGGCACTTACCTTTCTTTTCTAAATATGTGGAAATGTGCTTAAGACATATAAGGAGGGGGTCTTGGTTGAAGGTGCATAACCGGTAATGGATCTTTTATGCGATGTTGTCTAGTTGATGTGTAAGCATCACTAGGCCTTGTAGCTTTGTCGATGGATCTTGAATGATGCAAAAGCATCATTCATCCGTGTTGCTTACTCGAGAATACATATTTGCATACAATGTGGCATTAGTTATACACAATCTTGTGCATATCTTACGAAAGTCCCTTGGCATATATGGACTAGGCTTTGCCGGCCTTTGGGCTTGCGACAGATGATGTAAATTGAGAAACAAATTTTATATGCCTAAGCATATCTTTTAGAAACGATTGGTCCTTGGCATCGATGTTGGCTTTGCCTTAATAGGCTTAAGTTGCTTGTCCCAGTAGAGATGGCCCTTCGGATGAACTACGGTCAGTGTTTGATCCCTGCAAGTTACAGGTAGAGTACGTAGGCAGCCGCAATGCACCGGAATATGGTCCAACACTTGTTTCTCATATCATCTAATTGAGAGATGATTGCAACAACTTGGTAACTCATATCATCTGGCTCGCCAATGCGAGGAAAAAGATGATTGTTGCCACACTTAATGAGGTAGTTGCAGTCCATTTTGATGGATATTCATACTTTCTATCATCCTATACGGCATGGATGGCATATGCCTGGATGCTGCACACTTGACAAGAACAAGATTAGTGTATGAACCCAGTGCATCGTCGAAGCAGAGTTAAGGAAATGAAGAATAGGTCTGCAATGGCCTATGTGCTAGTCCAAGGAATGACTTAGGTTTGTACAACACTCGTAATCAGGTGATGCATGTCAAAGGCATCACCATTGGCTTTTATGGCCTTGTACCCTTTGCAGAACAAGGGTAAGTTGGAACGATGTGGAGGTGCGTATGGAAACTACTTTTTGAGTACCATTCTTGCAAAGTCAAATCTATGTGCATTTGCCTAGCGAGAAGTGAAGCTTTAAGGCACGATCACTGTCATTCGAGTGGCGCATCAGAGAGTCCTGGCCTGCGCAGTGCGCCACTGAGGAAAAAATTTTCTGGTCCTTCACAATATCTATCTCATTACGTTTTAAAGATGAAAGTTTGTTATATTACTGTAAATAATCTCATTTTTTTAGAAATTAATTATAAATCAAGTGGTCGAATAATTTTCACTTAAATTTGTTAGTATTATCACAAGGCAAGACTTCCATGGGCCAACCAGAGGAACCCGAAGAACCCAAGATACATGGTGGTCCGTCCATGGGACAGACTTTCATGAGCTTCAAGGTTTCAATGGGAAATTCGGGTTAAGGATTTATAGATTGGGTTTGACCAACCATACCAAGTCCTACTCGACGCTAAAAAAAGATTTTTCAGCAATTTATTCTTTGGAAAAGGAAATTTGAGCTCAGTTCCGAGTGTACTGAATAGTCTGAATACAAACTATAGTCTTACTAAGTATGATCCTAAAGTTAATATTCAATTTGAGCATATATCTTATGGATGTAATCATATTATCATTGTCAATATATATATAATCTTTTAGAGAAAAAAAAGAATGGGCTATCAGGAAAGGTGTAAGAAACATCCAGTTGGTGGGAGATTATATTTGATTAGAAGTTACATATTACAAAATGTGATAATGTTTTGTGATACTACAATATTCCTTTGTAAAACTTTTCTTCCCCGAAACAGACTCTCTTAAATGATTTTTATCTACTAGAAAAAAAGAATATATTTATCAATTGTATCACCAGAAGGAATGAGAAAAGAATGTACAATAATACAAAAACCGTACAAGAAAAGAGAATAACTACAAGCTAATGACTAAAATATACAAGCTAAAGATAATTGAAATAAAAATTCTACCAATTTTCAGCTAGTTGATTGTGTGATTCCTGTGAATAATCCTTGAAAATTAGAGTCCAAGGGTAAAAAACGATATTTAATGGCCAAAATAATACGAACCATGTCCCCGCTCTGTAAACTAAGTAATGATTTTTGCATTACGCTTATTCCAAAAGGCCCATAGGCCCGTAAGATATAGTAGCTGAGACAAAGTTTCACAAAAGATCACCTGGTTTTGAGGTGAAGGAAATTTACCAGGCCTGTAGCACAATATTCATAGGGTCACTTTTACATGAATGATAAAAGGGTATCATTCTATGAATGTGAGAGTTGAGAAGAAGATGAAACTGTATTAATGAATTGTACCTGAACTATTACAGACCATTGATTATATATAGTATACTGACATATAACAACTACCAAAAGGAACAAAGAAATGATAAACCGACTCCAGTTATAGGTTGGTACTAGTACCGATGTCAATAGTCTATTAGTCTGACTAATACAATGCTAACAGTCTCCCTTAAACATATAAATCCTTGGTGAAGCAATGACGCATCAGTTTGCGCAGTAAAAAGAGAAACCGATATTTGGAGAACCCTTTAGTAAACAAATCTGCAAGTTGATAGAGTGTAGCAACATACTACATCTTTAATAAACCATTGGTAACCAAGTCCCCCACACAATGATAATCCACCTCAATATGTTTGGTGCGTACATAAAAAAATAGGATTAACAACAATACTAGAAGCGCTAATATTATCACAATAAATAACAGTAGGAAGGAAACATTCAATTCATCCAGAAGATATGAAATCCAGCAAATCTCAGCAGCAGTGATAGACAAGGTTTTGTACTCTGCTTCAGTAGAAGATTTTGCTGGAGTAGCCTGCTTCTTAGAAGACCAATATACTAGATTGCCACTAAAAAAATACACAGAAGCCAGAGTAGACCTTCTTATATCTGGACATCCATCCCAGTCACTGTCACAATATGCTACAATCTCAGAAGAGTTACCACCAGTTAAAATAATCCCCGAGCCTAAAGAAACTTTCAAATATCTTAGAATGCGCTTGGCAAGTTGAAGATGTAGATCAGTTGGACAAAACATAAACTGATAGCATTAATTCACAACAAAGCTGATGTCAGGTATGGTGAATTTTGAGTATTGAAGACCACGAATAATTTGTCTATAAGAGGAAGCATCTGATAAGATGGTACCATCAAAAGCAGCAACTCTTCTCCCATGTGCCACTGGAGAATTACAAGCCTTTGCATGTAACATATCATGTTTCTTCCCAGAATATTTTTTTTTGAGTCAATAAAAGTTTATTTGACTCTAAAGAAGCCTTTATACCAAAAAAATAACTGAGACCCCCTAAGTCCTTCATAGCAAATTCAGTCTTAAAAGAAGAGACAAATGAGTTAAGAAGATTATCTGATGAACCCACCAGAATAATATCATCAAAATAGATCAAAAGAATCATTATCCCAGAACCACAAGAATAGGAAAACATGGAATTGTCACAAATAGACCCTTTGAAACCATAATGAACCAAAAACTTGCTAAATATTTCATACCAGGCTCTAGAAGCCTGTTTCAAACCTGCTTTTGGGGAAAATTTTATTGAAGGGTAATTTAGGAAAAGTAGGGTGAGTAGGTGATAATTCTTCAATCCTTAAACATTTGTGCTGTTGAAGTACTTTATTTAGATTCGAGAGATCAATTTGTACAATCCTGGCCTAAACCAAGCAATGGTCGTTCCAGTCTTGCTTCAGTCACAAATGAGAAGGAGAAGGGTTGGTCTTAGGGAGGAAAGCGAGGGAAGAATTAAAGTCAGAGTATCAGACTCTGTAGGATGTAATTGGTGTGAATAGATATGAATAACTCTCTATGTGACAAGGTTGAATGATTGCGTTATTCAACTTGAATTGTTTAGTGTTAGACTAGTCTCAGAGTCCGACTTTTTTGTTTTTAATAGATTGAATCTATTTTATAGTCATAGCTATTGTAACCGTTCATATGACCTTCTCTCTGAAGAAAGTGTCGATGGTTAAGTAATGGTGAAGTGGGGAAGGTAGAGAAAGTGTTGAAAACTGCTCTCCACTTTCAATTGAGGTTGAATAGTTGGTTACTCAACTTACCACTCCTCTACTTAACTGCTGATTGAACTTTCCAGAGTTTCTTTTTAGTGGGTTCACTGCTGGACCATATTTCGTAGACCATCAGACCAAAACCCTAATGAGTATCCCCCCATTTGTGACATTTGATGTCTCGTGTAAATTCTGTAGTATTGATTACTACAAATAATTATAAGTGGACTGAGACTTACTTAGTCTTTTGACTAAAGACCTGTCTTGCTATCCTGATGAGTATAGCAGACCAAAACACAAAAAAATATGTATTTATTTGTGTATAAGGAATAGTATGTTCAACTTAGTCAATTTTGCATTGACATGCTTATTTTGTAAAATGAGTGTATGCTACTGAGCATGAGAAAAATATATACGATGCCACATACGAAAATATATGTGTGAGAGGCATCACATAAAAATATATGTATGAGAGGCCACACATATAAATAAGACCTAGCATGGCCTTTGATAAATAAATTAGGGTTTTGAAATTTGTATGTGTGAAGCAAACCCAAATAAGTAAGTATTAGAAGCTAATGTTAAGGCTCCTTGGTCGAAAGGAGTGTGCCTCACGAGTTTTTCCAATGAAACCGAAATACACGAGATTGCCTATTTGAACTAAGACGCACAATTTCAGGGTAAAAAAGTAAAACGCCTATCTTTGGTCGAGGAGGCAAGGAATACACGTTTTTACTTTTTGTACTAAGGATCACACGTTGAGGGCGAAAGAGTAAAACGCATTATTCAGACAAGAGAGGCTTTGACACACGAGTTTGCTTCTGGAGCAAAGACGCACAAGCTCTCCTCTTTTACCTAAGAAGCACAAGTTTAGGGTAAAAGGGTCAAAGACATTTTGTTCAAAAAAAGAGAAGTGTTGACGCTTGAGTTTTGCTTTTGGAGCAAAGACGCACAAATTTGCTTCTTTAACCTAAGGAGCACAAGTTCAGGGTAAAATAGTCAAAACGCCTAATTTAAACAAGAAATATGACATTCATGTTTTTACTATTTGTACTAAGGCTCACACGTTGAGGACGAAAGAATAAAATGCCAAGTTTTGGCCAAGATTTAAGACATCCACACTTTTACTTTTTGTACTAAGGCTCATACGTTGAGCACGAAAGAGTAATACACCAAGTTTGGAAAGAAGAAGGACGTGTGAGTTTGGTCGTTGAGTGAAGACACACGAGTTTCGACCTAGAAGCAAAACGCATGAGGTTACATATTTAACTAAGGCGCACAAGTTGAGGGAAAGAAAGGTAAAAGAACCTCCCTTTTCCAATTAGGGTTTGAAAGTATTCTTTGATACGCTTATAAGTGTTGCGAATCTTATTTTTAAGCATTTTGAAAACCCTAAATTGAATTCTTTTCACCCACTCACATTAGTTGTCTCTTTAAGCAAGGATTAATGTGATTGAGGTTGGGTTTTTTAGCTAGTAGAAGATATGAAATTATGTCTGGCATAAATTTGACTTTGAATCTAAGTACATCTAGGTACTTTAATCGAGTAAATTCATATGTAATCTCCTATATAAAGCTATATAAGTATTTTAGTGAGTCAATTTTGTTCAGTTGAACATGCATATTGACATAAGATAGTTTTTGGAAATCCAGTTGCGGAATATAGCACCACATAATACTCAAATTGCTTTATACTAGTGGGCAATCCATCCAGGAGCTTGAGATTTTATGCAAAAATCATAAAACATTCGGGAACGTTGTAGTAAGCGCCAGTGTTCTTATGATGATTTTGTAGAGTAATGAATGTTGTTTCAATTCATTAATTTTGATCATATATGTAATTGGACATACATATAGAGAGAAGACAGGGGTAAGCACCTGAGAGAGGGCAGGGATGAGCATCTGTTTAAGAATTCTTTTGCAGAATTTTAAAGTTTAGTATTTCTCAGACTCGAGTCTTAAGGTATAAATTACTATTTTATCCTTGTAAAAAACCCACCATCTACTACATTAAGTCCTCTGCTTAGCGCAAAACGAGTAATGTTGCGTGGTAAGCACTAGATGGTGGCCTGTTAGACGAAAATAAAACGAAATATATATAAATTGATAGTTCAATGGTTAGATATTACCAGAAGAGTATTAATTGGCTTGAACTTTGTATATTATCACATTGGCGAAGGAGAAACCAACGAACAAGCAATAATCGATCCATGAGAGGCAGTTGGCGATGAAAATGAAAGCATAGTCGTGGAGGCATCGTCATCTATGGACTAAGCTGTGCTATTTGTGGCCCATATGCTTAGTGTTATAAACTGGAGTCTTCACTCCTTCTTCTTGTCATAATACCCTTGTTTCCCCTCCTCTTCGCTTGCAACAAAGAAGGATAATGTCTCTTGTTGACGTTGTCAATAACCACCTTCGTTCAAGTAGTAGTAACTGTCAGAAGTGGAGGTAAGTCCCATCGCATTCTTTATCCTTTGTGAGTTATTCCTTAACAATTTCTTCTCTTGCAGGTACGACTTCATTTTATTGTTTCCGCTAGCGTCATCTTGGCCACCAACTTTGTTATTGGTGGTATCAGGTAAGTAAGCCGTATGAATTCGTTGTTATTTTGTTAATGATATTAACTGTATTAATCTTTTATAACCCTAGCTCCTCATTGTTGTCTAATTACACAGACTTCACCAATCCCTATCAACTGCTCAAGGAAGATATCTCCATCATCGTCCATGTCCAGGTAAGCTAGGGTTTCGACCAAAGTTTTGATCGATTTTCTTTTAACGTGAACTGTTGTTCATTCACGTTATTTTTTTTTCCACGAGTTTAATGCTCACAGTCTTTGGTATTGACAAAATTCTCTTATTTCTTATAGGGTCGAGCTCAGTCTAGCTGTTGCTTTCTATTTTACCAGGTATGTATGCTTTTGACTCTTTTCTCTCTATTTTATTGAAAACAGAGGTGAATATTTATTAAAACATCATTGCTTTGAATCACATAATTTTATGTCTCTGTTGCTGTTGCACATAAAATCATTACTTCTACTTCCTGATTTTCTTGTACAGTTTGAAAATGAGTAAAAGTATTCTTGCTGATTCCGTTGAGATGTCACATGATGATAATGATGATTTTGCCTATATCTATGGAGAAAACAATATTTCTGGCTTTGGACATGCTAAAGGTATGTTAAACGTGGACGATGACTTCTTTATGTTCGCTTATTCTCATGCTAGAGTCCACCCTGGTCATGTCATGCGTGTCCTTGGAAACTTGGGTGAAGCTGTGAACCCTCTGTTAGTTGCTCCTGAACATGTGATTCGATTTTGTGTTCAGAAATGAGAATATGCTGCTTCACCTATTGATTTCAAAATTTTCCAGTCTGCCTTGACTGGTTGGGATGGGTGGTTGAGGAGTATGCTTGGTAAAGATCATATCGTAGCTTTGTTGAAGGATGTACATATTTATGAAGTTATTAGAGTATCTGGTACCCATTGGCTCAAGAAGGATGAATGTGGCATGGTTGCTCTTCTCTCGCGATGGTGCATCCCAACTCAAACTTTCATATGCAGATGGGGAGAATTGATAATCACTTTAGAAGATATGGCTATCTTGCTGCACCTTCCAGTTTCAGGAAATCTTGACCTTCGTTTGAATGACAGGGAAGAGCAATTTCATCTAACTTTAGTGAAGAAGTTTGACGAATATGACATGAAGTCTAATGTTGAAAAGTGTTTTTATACTTGGTGGATGGCGCAGTAGTGGCAGAGAAAATCAAAGCCAGGTCAGGTTTTGGATGACACATTGAGCGTTGCTGCGTTTTTATGCCTGTGGATATCAAGAGAGGTATTCGATGGTTCTCGTCTTAAGATAAAGCCGATAGTAGTTCCCCTCTTCATCAAGCTAGCACAAGGTGTGGCCTTTCCTATAGGTAGCTTATTTCTTGGCTCTTTATATTCTCATCTTCATTCTGTAGTATCAGATATGCGTGTCTTCAATGGCTTTATGAAAGTAGAGACATTCGTAAATATTAATTTCCTTCAAGCATGGTTATGGAAACATTATAAGGATTATTCCATGATCCTCATAAGACATTTGCTGGTGAAGAGAAATTGACAAAAATACTCTACTGGACATACAAACGACCACGACCTGGTAAGGAGCTTATTACATTGTTAGACAACATGTCATTAACAAATTTACGTCCTTGGGCACCAGTCCATCGTATAACTCAGTTAAGTACTTTTGCCTCTCGTTCTGGTACTTTCTTGGCGTCTGGTGATCACACTGTTGATGCTGGAGAAATTACTTTTATGCTGAGTTGCACACCTGATTACCTTTTTTCAATATTTATGGGGTCTTACAAGGTTGAACATTATAATATTGACAGGGCTGCTCGTCAGATGGGATTCGACCAAGATGTCCCTTTTGGTCGCCTTGCTTCTCCTTCTGTGGATGATTTGTGTCTCACTTTAGACTAGTGTTCACATGTGGAAGTCAAGAGTTTCCCTTTCTTAGTCTCTGAAAAGAAACCAGTAATAACTCCCTGGTACAAGACTCATTGGCAGAGTGAGCATGAACGTTTTTCTAAGTTCATTGAAGTAGTTTTTCCAGAGTCACGTGACTTCCCTTCTAATGATGTTTTGCTGAGCCACTCTTTGTTGAAGCCACTTTCTGCTAGTAAACGTGTAGCTCTGTCTGAGCCAACTCAAGTGAGTATTCATTACTTTGTATCTCTTTGTTATTCGTATATGCATATTTAATATCTTCATGTCTCTTCTGACCAGAGAGAATGTCAGGTGAAGCCCGAAACTGGAAGAAGAAATCAAAACACAATAACAGTCCCCAGGTAGTAGAGACTAGGTCGAAGAGGCTTGCTGGTCGAATTTGTTCTGGCATCGCTGATTCTCCCATTTGAAAAGTATGAATCTTTCACTTCGTGGCTTATTGTGACTAAATTTATCCTACTTGATTGATTATATTTCTTTTCAGAGTTCATCTTCTATTGGAGGATTTTTAACATCTTTTCCTGGGCAACTGAACCCATTTGCTAGAGTAGCAGCGGAAGCAAAGACCAAAATTAGTAATCCTGAGGTGAGTAGCTTGCTTTGTATTACCTTTATATCTTGAATGAGTATTAGCATTATTGGTGATTGTCTTCTCATTGTTATTTAGAAGGAAAACATATCTGATAATGAAGAAATCGATGTTTTCAAGACTCCTTCAGAAGGTGATAAAAGTAGTTGTCCTATCTCAGAGGAAGAGGAGAATAATGACTCAGATCATGATCCTGCATTCCAAATAGCTCATAACATGGTCGGGTGAGTCTTAATCTTGAATTGACCTTATAATTGCTTAGAAATATCACTTGAATGAAGTAGTGAATGAAAACTTGTATGTAAACATGAGCAATTTCGTGAAACTTCGTTGCTAGAAAAAAATCCAGATATAATGCCTTTACTAAAAACGTTGTAGAATTCTCATACGGAGTTCGTTTTTGATGATCTACCCAACTTTTTAATTCCCAGACAACCATTTATCTTTCTACACAAAAGAATTTAAGTTTTAAAGTCATTTGGGGCCTCAAAAAGATGAAACAGTAAAAAGTCAATAAGAATTCAGAAACTTTTCAGTTGTGAGATAGTTGAGTGTTTTGATCTTATCTCTTAGATCGCTTGTCCGATTGATGTGATTTTTTAGTATGTTGTAGATGACATCCACACAAAAGAGTTTGATATATAACTGACCCCTATATTCATTACCAATTTCTCCCTTATTGAAATTTTGTACAGGGTAATGTAAAATTGCCTCTGATGAGCTTAATGTGAAAACGTGTTTTTAAGCCTCTGAGCTATTTGCTTGAGCTTTGGGTACTTGATGAAGTATACTCATATAATTAATCCACTTATATTCTGAAAATTCTTGTTAGAGCTTGAATCTCATTTTTTTCTCAATTGGTAATTTTACAGGGCGAAAGTAGAGAGAAGCATAGTAGCATTGAAGAAGTATTGATTGTAGATCAAGTTGATAATGCCATTACCTCTTCATCCCAAAACCCTGAAGAAGTTCTCACTAACATGATTGTTGATGTAGGAAATGAAAGTGAAGGTGTCACAAAGACTGGAAAGGATATGGTTGCGTTTGAGTATCCTGGTGCAGGTCTTCCTTTTTATCTTCCACTTAGTAAACCACTTCTAAAATATGCGCTTGCTGGCGTCTTCAGTGTTCTAGCAGAGTATGCTGAGTTTTATACTCAGATATGACAGAAGTATGGTCACATTGCTACTACCGAGAAATATGGAGATCCTGTTGTGCTTGATTTTCGTGTGAGTAAAGTACTACCCTTTATGTATGAAATGTGTACTATGACAAGTTCTACTGTTGCTGAGTGGATGTTCGCAAATTGGAAGTATCATACGGAGGCATGTGACCGGCTTGGATTCAACATGGCTTGGTTTGGTCGTGGAATTGATGTTGTTAGGGAGTCAAAAGTTGCAGAAGGTGTGATCCCTTCTTCTGACCTTATCGAGCAATGAGAGGCATAGGTTGAAAGGTTGACGCAAGAGTTGGAGTTGAAGAAGGATGCTCTCCAAAATATGAAGGAGGAATTCTCTAAAAAGGATAAGCCATTGTTGGGTGGCCTCCCTTAGGCTTTATTCCGCACTTTTATTTTTATTCTAGAGAGTTAATATACTTATTTGATTTTTGTTTATTTTGTTTGGATTTGAATGACTGGATATTTGGTAGGTATGATTGCAAGGATTTTATATTAGATCAACATGGATATTTGAACTAATAAATTTAAAATTTGATTATTGAAAGGAACTTGATATCGAATATAAATGTCTTGCATACGTTTTGGAGGAATTAGAATTACAAATGGATTAAACAAATATCCCTGGATGCTTCAGGCATCAAATGCCTTGAGCCACTTTTCATGTATTACCGCTTCTACCAATATTTCATCTTTATCGATTAACTTGTAGTATCCACCAATATTAGCCTTATCAATCATGAATGGCCCTGCTCAGTCAGAGCTTGTCTTAGAGTGACGATTGCGTCTTGCTGCTTTCATAACCCAGTCTCCTACTTGAAACACGTTAACCCTCACTGGCTTAGCTCTAAATATGTGGCGTTGACAAGGCTTTTCCTTCATCTCTGTGCTAGCACTAGCATTCCAAACATATGGACGTGTTGGAATTCTCTTAGGGTGATTTGGTGGCACATGTGGACATTCCTGTAGTGTCACAGGGAAATATCCATGGTGTTCCTTGCCATGATTAGACATCAGATGAGTGACGACCGACTCGATATGATGTCGGTCTTGAAGGGGAGTCTATTTCACCCACTTAGCAAAATACTAAAGAGATAAGTATATTCATTTATAATGTCTGACTAAAGCAGAATTGAGTTTTCCAACAAACTCAAGTCCCAGGCATAAGAGGTGCAAGGGACATTGAGCAGTAAAGAGGTGAATTCAGTAAGTTTTACGTGAGTATGATACCCCTATACATATGATGTTGCACTTTCTCCTTGCTCCTGCTTCATAGCCGCCAAGTTTTGATATTCTTCTAGATACATAAAAGGGTCATCTATCGTAATCTTCTAATGAGGTACAAAGTTGTCTGCTTGAAGTAGGCACGACAATAAAGGTGTCTTGGGAGCTGCAGTCTTGTTACTGTGTATCCATGGACGCCCTAGGATCATGTCATAATCCAAGTTCTCCTTCGTTATATAAAATTTGGTTGTAGTACATGCAAAACCCATTTGTATTTCAAGATCATTGTAACCATAGGATTTGACAGGATTTCCTTCAGGATCTTGAATGGTAGTAGGCACATGGACAACTTCATTACGTGTGATCCCTACAACTATGAGTGTCTTGACGGGGATGATGTTGATTGTAGTACGTGCATCGATTATGGTTATCTTAAATTCAGTATCTCCGAGGCCGACAATAGTGAGAATTCCCCAGTCACACTTTTCTCTATGTTTTCTTGTATGTGCAGGTTCAGTGTGTACTTTGCCTTCATTGAGTGCAGGTAATCTTCTGCCAGACACAATGTGATTAAGAGCAGAGAAAAAGTCCTTGCCTTGCGCCTTTGATAGGTATAGAAGTTCACATACACGCTCCTCATGGATTGAACTACTTGATTAATGGGATCCTCAGACATGGTAAAATGCCTGATAGGGAGAGGATTCTTATGTACACCTCCAGTCCCCAAGTCCAGTTCTCTCGACTCAATCCTCTATTTGAATATCCGCTTCAAGAAATTGCAATCACTTGTGGGGTGATTGAAAAATCTGTGAAAATGACAATATTTAGGATTTGATATTTTTTTCTCTGTTAGTGGACGTCGGATAAGAGGCAAGTTGATAGTACCATCTTGAATCCATGCTTCCAAGAGTTCAATTACTTCCTCAATTGGAAGATGGAGATCTGTGACTGCTGGGGATTCTCTTGGTTGTTGTTGTTGTTGACGTTGAGCCGGTGGTGGAGCTGCAGCTACTTGGTTAGCTCTTCTGGGTGGTCGGCCTGTCTGTGGTGCTGGAGTTGGAACTGGTGCTGGTAATGCACGCTTGGGTTGTGACTCTGATGTTGTATCCTTTGTTTGTCTTCCTTCAGTCATAATACCTACATATGGTTGCGTGTTGAATTTCCTTTGATACAGGCGTCGACTGTTGCGAGTCTCACGTACTTCTTCATTTTTGACAGAGGCCTTGTTGTCTCTAGTAGAGCAGGTGCAGTAGTAACGGATTTCTTGGAAACTTCATGTAACTCAGAGAAAGTTTGAAATCGTAAATTCTCAAATAAAACACGATAGACTGGTATCATACCATTGACGCAAATTTCCACCAATTGAAGTTTGGTTATATTTGGGTCATGAAAATCTAGTGCTTGGACCCCGAACCACTTCATGTAATCATTGGGATGTTCATTCGATCGTTGAAACATCCTTCCCAAGTCTGATAATGTGACTTGTTCAGACACAAAGAAATATTTCATGTAGAAGGCATTAACCATCTCACACCAGTTAGAGATGTTGTTGGGTGCTATGTTATTGTACCATGTGTATGCCCTTCCAGTGAGAAACTTATAGAATTCTCTCACACTTAACACATGGTTGTACTCATATCACCCTAATGATTCCAAGAATCGTGAAATATGTTCACGGGCATTTCCTGTTCCATCATAAAGTGAGAATAAAGGAGAAGAGTATCCCCTAGGAATAGGGATCCTCTGAAACTTAGATGGATAAGGAGGTTGATGTTGATGAATAACAGATGAATTCTCCTTTCTGCAACTTTGGAGAAGCCACTACAAATCTTCTCGAGTAACAAATTTAGGCTAATGGCTCCTATCTAGTACTGGATTAGGGAGAATACGAATTTCATCTTCATCTTGAGCATGGCCCCTTGATGTGTTGGCATTAGCAGTTGATTCAGAAGTATTTCTAGTATGCTCTGCTGGTGTTAATTTCTATGTAAGGGTCTTGAAGAAAGTGAGGACCTCCTTCTGTATTTTATCCATCACTGTTTGAGTCCTGCAAAGGGTTTTATGTGTTTGCATTAAATCAAAAATGGTAGGAGGAGTCTTCTTATCTCTTACTTCTCCAGTGTGCTGCTCAAATGAAGGAGAAGTGATATTGTCGACATTGGTGACTTGAGGAGCATTAACTGGGGTACCAGTGCTGGTACTGGCAAAATTCACATTGGGGGTAGTCACTGACCCTGACCTGAGATCAACCATTTTTAAAACTGATCAAATCTAAGAAATTGAAAGTTGAGAATTGCAACTGAGAGATTAATCTCCTACTTTTGTCGCAAAAATGTTTATGGGGAAAAACAAATTGAATGGTAATTTAGGAAAAATAAGGTGAGTAGGTGACAATTCGTCAATCCTTAAACATTTGCACTATTGAAGTACTTTATTTAGATCCGAAAGATCAATCTGTACAATCCTGGCCTAAACCAAGCAATAGCCGTTCCAAACTTGCTTCAGTCACAAATGATAAGAAAAAAGGTTGGTCTTAGGGAGGGAAATGAGAGAAGAATTGAGGTCAAAGTATCATACTCCTTAAGATATAATTGGTGTGAATAGCTATGAATAATTCTTTTTGTGAGAAGGTTAAATGATCGAGTTATTCAACTTGAATTGTTTAGTGTTAGACTTGTCTCAGAGTTTGGATTCTTGTTTTTTTAATAGATTAAGGAATCTATTTTATACTCATAGATATTGTAACCGTTCATATGACCTCCTCTTTGAAGAAAGTGTCGATGGTTAAGTAGTGGTGAAGTGGTGAAGGTGGAGAAAGTGTTGACAACGGCTCTCCACTTTCGATTGAGGTTGAATAGTTAATTACTCAAATTACCACTCTTCTACTCAACTGCTGATTGAACTTTCCAGAGTTTATTTTTAGTGTGTGCTCTACTGCACCACATGCCGTAGTTGACCAAACCAAAACCCTAATGATTATCCCCTCATTTGTGACATTTGATGTCTCGTGTAAATTCTGTAATATTGAGTACTATTAATAATAATAAGTTGAATGAGACTTACTTAGTCTTTTGACTAAAGACTTGTCTTGCTAGCCTGATGAGTCTAGCAGACTAAAATACAAAAAAAAAATATTTATTTGTGTATAAGGAAAAATATGTTCAACTTAGTCAAATTTATATTGACATGCTTATTTTTTAAAATGAGTGTATCCTACTGAGCATGAGAAAAATATACGTGAGGCCACATACGAAAATATATGTGTGAGAGGCCTCACATAAAAACATATGTGTGAGAGGCCACACATATGAATAAAACCTAACATGACCTTTGATAAATAAATTAGGGTTTTGAATTTGTATGTGTGAAGCAAACCCAAATAAGTAAGTATTAGAAGCTAGTGTTAAGGATCCTTGGTTGAAAGGAGTGTGCCTCACGATTTTTTCCAATGAAACCAAAATACACGAGCTTGCCTATTGTTGATGGTGAGTTTTTGACAAGGTAGAAAATTATAATTTTCCCCTAAGTAATGATGCTTCTTTGCCTAGCTGAAGAAAGCATAAAATAAATATATAATAATTTCTGAAAAGCATCATAATTACGAGCACTACTTCTACCCTACATTCTTCAAAGAAATCGAGAAAGGATATTCAGCTCCTAGCTAAACTAGCCCTGCAGCTCTTTGGAATATATATGCACCGGAGAAATTTTAGATATTTGTTCAACAAAAAACTCGTTATGTCATGTGCATCCATGCAAACTACTTGTATAAACAGAATATACTAATTATACAAAGTTGCCAACATTCAGAATAGAGGCGATGCTCTATCTGAATGGGAACGCTAATTAGATGCATATTATCTAAACTGTAGAGTCGCCTAAGGCATAATTTCAAGATTGCAAACTTCCAAGGCTGAGTCTCTTGAAGGTGTTCTGTAAGCACTGCACAAAATTTAATCATAAATGCCAACAATTAAATCTCACAAGACTGAGAAACCCTAAATAGGCCATGGTCATGACATTAGTTAATGTCAATAAAAAATGGCATATAAGATATAGCCCTGGAAACAACAAGTAAAACCTTTAGTAATCCCTAGCCACGCTTTTAACACAGATGTTTCAAAATAATAAAGGAGAAGAAAGCAAAACAATATATTCTAAAACAATAAAGCTACCAAATCCACGAAGCTAAAGCTACAAAAGCCACGAAGCTAAAACAACAAAGCCACGAAAGCCACAAAGTGTTGGCAGCAGCGCTAGCGCATGCACTACTGCCACAGCCATTGCTTCTCCCATGCGCCATTGCACTGCTGCCACGACCATTGCTATGCCCACGCTCCATTGTTACTGCGTCAAGCTTCATTGATGCTTCACCAAGCTCAGCTGTTGTCGCGCCACGTTCTGCTGCTACACCATTTCCCCCACTTAACCTAGCACCATTACTTAAGCCATTACTATGACAAATTTGGCATAAAATCTACTAGAAGCATTATTCTACAACAAGGCTCGTGGCTTTGAAGTCATGACCCCGCCAACTCTTACGAGCCATCAAATCATATTACATGGGGGGATAAAACATGGGGCTTGGTATGGCGGTTACAACAACATGGGCGTAGTAATACCCCATGACAAGGAAGTTATAGAGTAAGTGGTAAGTTGGAGCGGTTGAAGAGGTCGTGGAGTAACGGTCTAGAAGTTTCCAGAAACTTCCCAAGATAAAGTGAACGGTTATTCCCACAACCTCCACATCTCCATCTCCCCACAACTCCCATTACTTTACACGGGAAGTGTATGGTATCAAATCATTATAAATAGTCTGCTTAGCCCATTTCATAAACAAGAAACAGAACCGAGAAGAGATAGAAAATTATTCTCATAAACTCTGCTATTCATCCACCCTAACACACAATTCTACATATAATTCCTTCAATTTCCTTTGCTTCCCTCCCCTAAGATCAACCCATCTCCTCTCTTTGTAACCGAATCAGAACAAATACAAACATCCAACTTGTTTGGATTGGTTTTGTACGATTTTGATCCTTGAGCCTAAAAAGTACTTCAACAGTACATTGTTTTTCCTAGGAGCAATTTTTAGGTACAAATAATTGGCGACCATAGCGGGAGATCAACCTCTCGGTAGCAAAATTCAATTCTTCAAAAATGGTGGATCTTAGGTCTGGATCAGCAACCAATCCCAATTCAACAACCGCTACTAATGCCGGCAATACCAGTAGTGGAACTCCAGAGATTATTCCTCGAAACACCACAACTAAAAATACCATAACTCCTCTTCGTACTATTGAAGGTGTCAAAGACAAGAAACATGCATCACCAACCATAGCAGATTTAATGAAACGATAAGAACCTTTAGCTGAAACTCAAGTAGACATAAACCACTACTCAGAAGGAAGTTCTTACCTTCCTTAAGAATTTAACAGAGCAGTTAACACCAAAGCAGCGTCGTCGTCAAACAGAGCAAATCAAGAATGCAACTGCTGACGGTGCTGACACGTCAAAAGCCAGTACCCAAGAAGATAATGAAGTACAAATCATAATCGATCGTGTGCCAGAAAGGAGTCAACAACAACAAAACTTTATCACCCATAAAGACTTGGAAAAACTCTTGCAAAATCGTGGAAAGGAAGATTCATCTTCATTCCATCAATACAAACACCCCTTACGCAACAAAAATTCAGAGGGTTGCACTGCCGAGCGGATAGTCATCCCCTCCATTCTTATTGTACGATGGAACCGGAAACGCTCTATAACATGTTTCTCGATTCTTAAAGTTACTAGGAGTACATAAATATAATCAAGTGTTGCGGCTCAAAGAATTCTCAAAATATCTTACGGGAAGAGCCTACACTTGGTACAACAACCTCGCTTCCAACAACATCTTTAGTTGGTCTCAGACGGTAAATGTTTTTTATAAAAAGTATTTCTTTGTCTCTGAAGAAACCACTCTTTCGGATATAGGAAGAATGTTCCAAAGAAACAACGAGCATCCCAACGAATACGTAAAAAGGTTCAGGACAAAAGCTCTCGACTTCCATGACCAGAACGTGACTGAGCAACAATTGGTGAAGCTTTGCATTAATGGTATGATTCATGTTTATCGTGCCTTATTAGAAAATTTACGATTTCAAACCTTCGCTGAGCTACATGAGGCCGCCAAGAGATCAACAACAACTTTTCCAGCCTTGTTGGAGAGGACAAGACCCGCCAGAGAACAAATTCTTGGAGACACCCGTGGAAGTAGATGTCTGGTGAACAAACAACACTCTACCCAACACTCCATAGGTGTTGTCACTGATGAAGGATCCAAGAGGAAAGCAACAACTCAGTCAAAATCACATTCCAAGCGCACTGCATCAGCCCGGCGACATCTCTGACACCAACTCAAGGATAATGCCCAGTCGAGACTCCGTGCCAATCGCAAAGAAACAAGACGGATCCAACAATCCAATATTTCCCCTTTCCCATGGAGGAGGTCCTAGAGTTGTTGGAATTATGGGTACAAAATGGAGCTATCAAGTTACCGCATGTGCGTAAACTTCCTACCGAAGGGGACATGTCAAATCCAAAGTACTTTTACTTCCACAGATTCGTCAATCATCCCACTAAAAAATGCAATGGCTTGAGACGTATATTCAGAAAAAAAGATCGACTCAGGAGAGCTACGCATGAGGACTGAAGGCGTCCATAAAGATCCACTCCCTGTCAGGAGCTTCATCCTTTTTGGATATTCCGTCAACAAAAACATCCAATCCATGATGGAACTTCTTTACCTATCAAAGGCACAACGTAAATATTTTTTACTGCCCTCAATCGTGTTGTATCGGTCAAGCGTATACTCTTCACCAAAAAAGCTACCACGTATCCCAAGTCCGTTTCAGGAGACATAGTCATCAAATACGATGAGAAACTCATTTGGGGACTTCTCACCGCTGTTTGCCTCAAGGATACCCAATTTGAGCAAGTACTGATTGATGCAGGCACCGGCGTCAATATCATCACTATCAAGACTCTGAGAGCTACAGGAATCTCCAGGCACGAAGACCACACACTCGTCGACCGTAATCAAGAATTCTAAATGGAAGTCCAGGAGTACTTATGGTTACATCACTCCTGAAGCGAAAACAAGTGATACCCGAACACATGCCAAATTTTACATTGTCAAGGAGGATCCGAGTTACGAAATGATTCTGGGACGCCCATGGGTTCTTAGTAACAAGATGGAAGCGAGCGTATATCCTTTAGAAGCGTCAACACCTCCAAGACTCACAAACAAGCCGGCAAATCCCGAAGATTCCCTATCAGATGAGTTTCGCTGCGTAATGAACCTGGATGTGAAGCAGTTGCCGGAAAAGGACATGGCATCATATGTTCAAAGGTTTCGCACACAAGTAAGTCACATCCAACAAACTTCCTCGCAACCAGCGGTCTCACATCCCATCAAATCTTGGGGACTTGATCCGGATATCAACCCTACTCTGACTCGGCGAGGTGAATGGGAATATGATCCTTTTCAAAATTTTATTGAGTGGGTGTGGATCGTCTTTACTAGAGATAAGCAAACCAGTAACCCGGGCATTCAGAATACATGTCATGAAGTTAAGGGGCCTGAACCTAATACCTTCCATGTCAGAGATATAGTGGCGAAAATCACAGCCTCTCCTGAATAAGAGTCATATCTCATCACCGAAACCATGATCGGTGGCTACTACAAGTTGGTCAATACTGACAAGCCGGAAGGGGTGATCATACATGACAAGTGGTTTACAGCTTATAATGCTTAAAATGTCTTGTTTCCACCTCACAATATTTTCCTGTTTTATGCGATATTTGTAATTCCTCCAAAATGTTTGCAACATCTTGCATTCATACTTAGGATTTCAATTTATAAATCAAGTAAAAAATTATTTCCTTCAAAAAAAAAATATGTCTTTGCAAGTCATTCAAAAATCCCCACCCACTCAGAAAAATCCCAAAATAAAACCACAAAGAGTCATACATCTCAGAAAACCTATAAAACTCAGAAAATCTAGAAAAAATCCTTGAAAACCGGTTCACCACCTTCGGGGAAAACTTCAATTCCCGAAAAAGCCTCTCAACTTCATGTCTAGCCTTGGTGACCGTCTCCAAACTAGGAATTGTTCCTCCTTCTTGCAAACGCTTCTCAATAGCTTCAAAATGACGACGAAGCCATACGACATCAAGCTTATCCCTTTCAGCCTCATCCAAAGCATCCTTCCAGTCTTGAAGCACCATAACAGAAATCTCTCTTTGAGGGAGATAAATAATCTCACACACATTTGGAAGTAATACAGTTATATCATTTTCCAGAGTACGGTAGTTCTTGGGGTTACCAACGAAGAAATGACCAAACTTCTTCCATACTTTGGTATACAGCTCAGCGTGGAAGGACGGGACAGTGAATCCACCAATGAACACATAGTCAATCGAGTCCTATCAAAACTGAAGTCAAAATGAACTCCAGCATTCTAATATTCAATCGGTACCAATGCACACATCTCTCTGATTTGGTATGAAACACAAGGAATTGAAGCATAAATCATAAAGTTCATAAAATAAGACCATTATAAACCTAAGCATTCAATAAAAAAGTTTTTTGGTTCATAGCATATGGTTTAGAAAATATATGGCTCATCTTACGAAATATTGTCAGAAACGTCTTTATATAATTCTCTGGAAGAACTGAAACTAGCTTTAATTGGTAAATAATTTGGGGGTGATTTATATTCCAAATGATTTATATGGATGTCTAATACAATATGCTAAAAGAGCGCGACAATCGGATAAGCGAGCTAATAAGGACAGACAAAACGGTCGACTATATGACAGCTGAAAACCTACAAAATTCTGCCTGGAAAAGTTCTGTACACTCGGTGTCAGGTTTTATTCACCAAGAAAACTGAATCCAAATTCAGAAATTATTTTTGTAGAAGTTATCTCTACCTCTTAGATAAATAATGAGAGGTCAAACACCTCATTCCGACTTCGGACGAAGATTCTACGGTCATTACGGCAAGAAGACCTGAATCTGAATTTTTCTGACGAAGATTCTACGGCCATTAAGAACAGAAGGCACCTCGAAATGTGATTCACCGCTAAGTTCTTCACTCTCAACCTCGTATTCTTCGATTACTTCAGTTCGGGATGATTTCTCAAGTCCCTGGTCATTTGTATCTTCTTCCTTAGAGCTTCCAAACACAACGGTGCTTTCTAACGTCAAAGTATTCACGTTGCTGGCCGTCTAAACATAACAATCATTTACCAGAATCAGTATCCATCAAATTCAGCAAGACATATAATTGTTATTAGAAATTCCCTAAAGAAATTCTAATTACAATATAAGGAGATGAAACACCAGGAACAGCTGGGACACCAAACTCAAAAGGTGGAACGCTCGAATCACTCTGAAAAGTTATATTCTCAGGCTATACAAAGATGCTCATCAGAATAAAGTATAAATATGCTTCATATAGAAAGAAGACTGAAAGGAAATACTATACATTTACTTACTTCAAAGGACGATCTTCACTCCCAGGCATAATTACCGTGGCCTTTTTGTCCCAGATTGAAGAGTAGCATTCGCTACGTTATCAGACATGAAGTGTTCTGGGAACCACGACTACAAGAGGCGAAATTAAACACTTAATTACCGGATAAAAGATAGTAATTAAACAAAAGATGGTTTGAAGTACCTGTGTCAAGATGACGATCGAGTTATGCTTCAGTTCAGAGATAATCCTTAAGTTCGACTGAAGTTCTAATTCATTTGCAGAAGGTTCGCCGTGAACATCATAAGGACTACTCAACATAAAGTTCTTGAAAAGCGTAAGTTGTTCGTTCCAGAAACCAGCATACCCATTACTAACGCGTCATATTCTGCTGGCCTAGAGAAAAGGAATACTTTGACCAGTGATACTATAGGCACCCTCAGAATCCTGAAGCACGTCTATGGAAGGAATCTCAGTAGGATAATGAAGAATGGATTGATCAAAACCTATTTGCCGAGATGCCCTATCAATATGGTAGCACTGAATGACGTAACTATCAAAATAGATGGAAAAAAAGAATCCTGGGATACAACTAACCATGAAAGTAGCCTCACCAACGCTAGCAATATTACTCTCATCACTTGGGCCGGAGTGTAGGACAACATCGGACCTTTCAGCAAAAGTTCCCGATGGAATCACCCGAGGAAGCTTCGAACTCCAAGGTATGAAATTCACTTTCTTATCATTATCCATCAAACTGATAAGATTAACAGGGGAAAGTTTTTTCTTACTCCAACGAAGTATTCTAGCATAATATGTCATTTCACTTAGAAAAGTGGGACGCATCTTTGATGCATACTCAAAAAAGTGTTCTCAAAGACAGACTTGCTTGAACATAACATGGATAAAAGATTCTATCTTGGCATAACCATTGGAAATCTTCATGTCAAGAGTGAAAATATCTAAATGAGTATATAAGGTGCCAAGGAACAAATTACCAAGAGGAAGAGTCTTTCCATTAGAAGGAAAAACAACAAGTGGAACAAGTGGAGCCTTCATTTGACCTCTAGGAGAATCTTCAAATATGTCTCTAGAAAGCCAAAGTACAAGGAACGCAGCAATACAAAGAGGATGGATCAGCAGCGAGACCATCAGCGCTTGTGCTACAATTCCACCAGTAGTTAACCCAAGATATGTAATTAAAACTATTACAATGACGGTATTTCCGCAACTTCTCCATCTTTCGAACAATACAAGTTCTATACTTCTTCTCATGTTCAGATAATGCGGGAATGTTACCAATACCTGGTAATTGCAGCAAAACAGCCACATCCTCCAAAGTGATCGTGAACTCACCCCAAGCACATGCCGACGAATGAGTTGTCCACACCAATGTAAGAAAACTGCAAGCAGGCACTTCATGTCTTTATTGATTTTCAAAGTCTCAGATACTCGCACGACATGGAATATCTTAGCATTCTCCAAAACCAGCTTCACCTGACGATTCTTCAACATAACTTTGGACCATCCTGCCCATTCAGATAAAGGGATTTGGGATATCTAACGAAGGAATGTATTCTCTTCTCTGCAAACAACACCTGACAATGCCCTCTGGATAAACACTTTGAGGTTGAGAAGCACTATTAATATTCGGAATAAGAGTACCAACATAGTCAGGAGGATAAACTTCTTCGACAACACTATCAAAGAACCTATCACGGATGTTGGGTACGTCATCTAGAGAAATAACATCAGAATTTTCGCTTCCATCGCGACTGGAACTAGTAGCAGTAATATCTTTGCGATTGCCAGACATCTACAATGGGTTCAAATAATATCTACATCAACAATTGGAAAACCATACAAAAAGTTTGGCACTACTTTATGTATATATGTAGTGCTGATATGCAAATACATTTTGATATATATATATATATATATATATATATATATATATATATATATATA
>JAJJMC010033691.1:931191-974677 GCA_023531435.1 Papaver californicum | reverse complement strand
ATATATATATATATATATATATATATATATATATATATATATATATAGATAGATAGATATATAGATAGATAGATTAAGACTAATACCAAGAAAAGTTGCTATAAACCCTAGCATACCTGGTTGAAGCTTAACAACGTTACAGTGAAGCCAATGAAGAATTCCTACAATCAGAATCAACAGTTGCAAAATTAAGGTTCACTTGCAGAATATGATCAAAAGAAGACAATTATCAAATCAATGGCTTATTAATGCAATTGAATAAACAATGATAATTGAAGAAGTGATTTAGTACTTACCCTAAAAAAAGGGAGTAAGAGTAGAAAACAAAAATGTGAATATTCACTCACATATAAAATATAGAATACTTCACGTGAGCATAAAATCACGTAAAAAAAATGTTACTTGGTCGGTGCCGGAATTCGGCAAAGGGTCGTCGGCGGGAGACGGACAGTGACGTCGTTGTGCAATGTTGCTGCTGCTTCTGGACGTAGAGAAGAGAAGGAGAAGAGTGTCGGTGGTGATAGAAGGGAGAATAAAAAATAAATAAAGGGTTTATCTCCCTTTTAAAGTAATTGGTTTCTAAATTAGGTCAAACAAGGATTTCCTATTTGAAACCATGTTCCTGTGCTGCACACGGGTCGATTTTGGTCTCTCCACCATACAAATCAGCCGCGCCCCACCAAATTACACTCTCCAGACGGTGCTGCATCATCCCACATCCATTGCTACACCAACTATTTATCCTTCATCGATTACTCAACATCATTAGAGCATTATCAAATCAGAATTTCTGGTAATATCCAACAACTAAACTTCTTGATTTAATTTGCTTATAACAATAAAATAAAAATCACCATCTAGTGCTTACCACGAAACACATTATTGTTCCGCGCTAAGAGGGGGACTTAATGTTAATGGTGAGTTTTTGACAAGGGAGAAAATTGTAATATTCCCCCCTGTAATGCTTATTTTTTTCCTAGCTGCAGAAAGCATGAAATAAATATATAATAATTTCTGACAAGCATGAGAATTACGAGCACTACTTCTATCATACATTCTGCAAAGAAATCGGTAAAGGGTATTTAACTCCTGGTTAAACTAGCCCTGCAGCTCTTTGGAATATATATGTACCAGAGAAATAATAAGCCCTAGACACGCTTCTAACACAGATCCACGAAGCCACGAAGTCAACCAAAACAATAAAGCTACCAAAGCCACGAAGCTAAAGCAACAAATCCACGAAAGCCACAAAGTGCTGGCAGCAACGCTAGCCGTAGTGTTGGCGCTAGCGCCTCCGCTGCCAGCTGTGCCAGCGCTGCTTCCACGACTATTGCTTCTCCCATGCGTCATTGCGCTGCATCCATGACCTTCGTTGCTCCCATGCGCTATTGCGCTGCTGCCACGACCATTGCTGCACCCACGCTTCATTGCCGTTGCGCCAAACTCAGCTATTGCCGCGCCATGCTCTGCTGCTACACCATTTTCCTCGCTCAAGCTAGCACCATTACTTAAATATGACAAAATTGGCATAAAATATGCTAGAAGCATTATTCTACAACAAGGCTCATGGCTTTGAAGTCATGACCCCACCAACTCTTACGAGACTTTCAAACCATATTACATAGGGGGATAAAACATGAGGTTTGGTCTAGCGGTTAACAACATGGGCGTAGCAATACCCCATGACAAGGAAGTTATATAGTAAGTGGTAAGTTGGAGCGGTTGAAGAGGTAATGGAGTAATGGTCTTGAAATTTCCAGAAACTTCCCAAGACAAAGTGAAAGTTTATTCCCACAACCTCCACATCTCCATCTTCCCACAACTCCCACTACTTTGCAAGGGAAGTGTGTGGCATCAAATCATTATAAATATGCTGCTTAGCGCATTTCAAAAACAAGAGACAGAACCGAGAAGAGATAGAAAATCATTCTCATAAGCTCTGATATTCATCCACCACAACACATAATTCTACACATAATTTCTTAGATTTCCTTTCTTTCCCTACCCTAAGATCAACCCATCTCCTCTCTTTGTAACGAAGCAGAACAAATACAGACATCCAACTTGTTTGGATTTTTTTTTGTACGATTTTGATCCTCGAACCTAAAAAATATTTCAACTGTACATTGTTTTTTCTAGGAGCAATTTTTAGGTACAAACACCATTGATTCTTTGAAATTTTCCCTTGGAAGTACCAAATCAAGTCCTTGAAGACTCAGAAAATTCTTCCTAGAGGGATTATCATATATCCTGTATTTTCCAAACTCTTTTTAGTCTCAAAGTGCACCATATACACATACTACTCTTAGTTCCACAGTTGATGCTTCCACTATTTGTCATAATATATTGGGTCATCTATCCAAGAAAATTATTTTAGCTTGATATTGCTGCTGACATCAGACTTAGTTCTACTTCTTTTGATTCTGTTTGTTCTTCTTGTAAGTTAGGTAAAAGTAAATGCTTACATTTTCATTCTTCTAGTTCCATGTCTAATGAGCCTTTAGCTCTTATTCACTGTGATATTTGGGGTCCTGCACCTGTGTTATCCAATCTTGGTTATAGGTACTATATTTTATTTGAAAATGATTTTAGCAAGTATAGTTGGATTTACCCAATGAAGAATAAATCTGAGAGTCTCTATTGTTTTACTTTGTTCAAAACTTTTATGGAAAATCGGTTGAATGTTAAGATTAAGTCTTTTCAGTGTGATGGATCTCTGGAACTTGTTAAAGGTCTAATGAGGGAATTTCTAGATTACTTAAGAATCCTAGTTAGATTTTCATGTCCATATCTTCAACAAAAAAATGATGTTGCAGAAAAGAAACACAGACATGTCAGTAAAGTTGGCAACACTTTGGCCTTTAATGCTTCTCTACTAAAAAGATTTTGGTTTGAATCCTGTATGACTGCTGCCTACTTGATCAATAGAATACCTGGTAAGGTTATTGAGTACAAGTCTCCTTTTGAAGTTCTTTTTTCTCAACGAACCTGCTTATTCTCATCTCAGAGTGTTTGGATGCCTATGTTTTCAAAACTTAACTCCATATAGAAAGGATAAATTGAGTCATAAATCTGCAACTTGTGATTTCCTTGGTTATAATATGCATCATAAGGGTTACAGGTGTCTATACATGACTACTCAAAGAGTGTATAATACTTCTCATGTTGTTTTTGATGAAACCAAAATGCTTTTTGATGACACCAAAATGCTTTTTGATGACAAAAATATTCTTCAATCTTCTATTACTTTTTCTGCATTACCACCATCTATCTCAGATACTTCAAAGGGTTCTAGTTCTTCATATACTTCTCCAACTACACATGATACTTCATCAATTTTGCCTATTATCACTTCTGCAGCTTCAACCATATCTTGATGGTCCTACTAGTGATGTTTCTTCTCTAAATTTTGCTCCACCACTTGTTGGTCATACTAGTGTACACACCAGATCCAAATCAGGTAGTCATGCCAAGAAATCTCTTCCATATGACTTTGTAGCTAATATTCATACTAAACATCCTTTAGCTGTAGCTTTTACTTCTTTAGTTCAGTATGAGTCGGAACATAAAGATTTTAAATCTGCTATAAAAAATCCAAAATGGATTCCACATATGCAATTGAAGTATGCTGCTTTATATGACTAATGTGTTTCGCAGCACGTCAAAATTATTATTCACTTTCTCATTACTTATGATTTATATGAAGCAAGAATAAGAAAGGATCGTTCCGACGAGGAAGTCTTGGTTGTTATATGGTTTCGAAATCTTATAAAGGGGGAATTTTCAGATTTAATAAAAGTAAATTAAACTAATTAACAAAGCTAAGAAATTATAGAAAAGAATCAAATAGTTGAGAATATTGGCCAAGATTTCGTTTTCATTCACAAAACATGTTCTTGTACTAATAATTAAAATTGATATTTAATCTCGTTTTATCAAAAGCCCTAGAATACCTTGATTGCAAGAATATCCCACAAATTTCCTCAAAACATCATAAACACATTAAAAGATGTGAATATGAATTTACCAAGAGAACAACCTAACGTGTAAAAAACACTAATCAAGTTTAATTTCCGAGGAGCATTAAGGTTCATGAAATTAGGCTAATTAATGCAATTGAACGTGGAAAGCGCATTAATTCAATTTAACAAAGGTCATGATCCACTTGTGATTGCTATGATATATCACTACAAGCAATAACCACAATTACGCTACTTGTATTCAAGGAGTATCACTTTTACGTATAATAAACCCAAAATCAGCTATAGATATGAATGTGAGTTCAATCAATTGTCCACTCGACGAACCAAACAATCAAATCATACATGGAAATATTTGTAGTGAATTATGAACGATAATATTGAGACGAAACTAATTTATTAATCAAAGAATCATGTATTGTAAAATTAAACTAATTCGTAATTAATAAAAGAAAATTAGCTACTCATAATAATTGGAGTTCATAAAATTGAATTGAACAAATAAATTACAAACCTTAGACGTCAAAAAATCTTCCCCGCATGAACCTACAAAAAAAAATAGAAGAGGTGAGAAGAAAACTAGATAAAAACCTAGATATATCTTCTCTTGTTAAAATTATTCTTTTATAGTTTTCTTCCTTGTAGAATCCCTTTTGGAATAGAACTCTTCTTTATATTATAACCCTAACTCTAAATTTCCAAATATAAGTCTCGTCCAAACAAATTATAACGCTAAGCAGGCCCATAGCTCATAACGAGCCCACAGAATTCCCAGGCCTGTTAGTTTCGTGAAGGCAGTTTCAAATTCAATCAAGTCACGACAGTTCCTTGGGACATTTAAGCAAACACTTTGGGGGCGTTTCTGGCTAGTGATTCAGGCATAGTTTATTGGTGTTTTAACTTTCTAAAACTCATCTTCTTCCCTGCAATGATTTAACCACAATAACATCATTTAACAACCAAACACAACCACACCATTCAACAATATAATCTGAACCATTTCAATCATCACCGGCTGTATACCATCTTCCCTATCTTCTTTAATCTCCTAACCTTAGCCTCACGAACACACTCCATCAAACCCCAGTAATTATTCAAGCTACAGATTCTTGCCTTATCATCACAGCCAACAACCAAAACTAATCGATCTATTTGATCTTCTCCTCTTTCCTTCTTTTATTCTCGACCTGAGTCAAGAACCCATACCACGCTCAATTCTAGCATAACCCCATCTCTAATTTCATCAACAGCGTCATTAAACCCATAACCATTATTGCTGGAGCAACAGACCTCAACCCATCTTCAATCTTTCTTCTAATTGACTGATTCTTGTTCTTCTCTGTCTGAATTTCTCTAAATCCTCCTCGGTCTTCGCTTAGTGCCTTCTATTTCTCATTGGAACCCTCGACTGAAATCAATGACATCGAACTGTTTAGCTTTCTCGGTTGTTTTTACGCCACAAAAAAGAACCCATCAGACTCGTGTTGCCGGTATTGGGAGTCTTGTTTGGGGAGAAATTAGTCTTGACCTGACCTAAAGAAGAATAACTAACTGATATTGGCTGCCTCTTATCTGGATCATACACCCCAGCTGGGTGTATTAAGACATGTAACCCTAATTACATATCAATATGTTAGCCCTTTATCGATAGCTCGGATCCACATAGTAATTTCCTTGTAAAATGGCTACTTTACCATTTTGCTCATAATTCAACGATCTCTTCTTCTTTTTCGCATCTAGCTCCAAAATACCTATAAAAACTCAAAACAAACGTAAAATACATAAAATACAAGAGAAATAACTAAGAAAAACATAAGAAATTGATATTCAAATAATGTATTTTAAGCACTTATCAAATTTCCCCACAATTGCATGTTGCTAGTCCTCGAACAAACTAAACTAAGTTAATCCTAAACTAAAATATATAACTCCCTTTCATTGAGGATACGATTACACTTAGCATGTGTAACAAGCCTTTAAACCCCTAGATATCCCTAGTGGACGAGTTATAGTCTCGTGAGGGTTTACAAGAGGTATACCCACAAAACCTAAAGTTCTACATTCAAAAATTCCAGAGCACATACATCCAAAGAGCTAAGAGGACATAAAGTTTTTGCACACTAATAATAAGAAGTTAGATGTATCAAAGAACATTATTCTCATGCTTATCTCTTGAGTTAGGAGAAAACCACCATATGAAAGAATTCAGGTTTAGGAGCAATCGAATAAGCATTCCGCCTCGACTTCCGCCTCACCAATAGGGTTTTATGAAATTGCACTCAAAAGACACACTTTATGGTTCTCACGTGTGCAGGAAGGAATGAAAATTGAAATCATGCACACGTTGAATGGTGGGAAGGGAAAACCTTCTGAATTATATTTAAATATCCCGTAGAAACATGGGAAGAAAAGAACCTTTTTTCTGATGATCACTAAGAAAGGAAATCAACCACTATGCAAGGATGTGAATGCTCACTAACCTTCTCATCCAATCTACAATCAACACCACTCTCACAACGTCTCATAGAAACGTCTTCGTCTTCGGCTTCAACTGTAGATGATGAAATCTTGAACTTCATGGAACTCTGATAATTTCTAACACTTTTCCTATGATTCTTGTTGTTTGAAACTTCTTTATAGATTTCTTCTTTCCCAAGGCTATAAATAAATACAAAAAAAAATATAATCTAAAACAATATTATTTTATTTTATTTTCTTTACTTTTATTTTCTGATTTTTTTGTTGAAAAATAAAATATGAATATATAACTGATAAAATAAAACATATGATGAACTAATATGGCCATGGGAGAAGGATTTTACCACTTGATTCTTCATAACTTGTATTGTCTCGGTATCATAAACTTCACAAAAATTTACTTTTTTATTTTTATTTTCTTTGCTCTTGTAATTAGTCTTCAACTAGGATATAGAATTCTGCTCCTTGTATTGTTACTTCACTTTAAATCTGAATTTTGCTCTTGTAGTGTTGCTTGTAAACCTTGAACGTCTTCAACTTTTTTCAATTTTTTTTATAATGTTCCGCTTGTTGATGATGATGGTATTTCTATGAACCTGTTGTTGTCGAGAAAGAGATAGAGTGGTGCCAACTACAAATCAAATTACAAGGTAAGTTTTTTTCACAATTCTGATGTCACCCTCATGATTGATAGAATTAGCACTCAAGAGATCAAAAAGTAGTGCTGAAATAGTACGAGGCTGAGTAGCTCATCATTCTACTCAGAGTTTCCGTAGATAAAACACTCTAAACGGAAAATTTAGACAGGTACAAAGAATTGAAGGTTTGATGCCTCACTCATATATGGTTAATGAATGATCAACTTCTCTAATACTGTATTCGCCACCGGCGGTTTAAGTCCCTTGTTGTTATCTACTTCATCTCAACAACTAAGAAACCCGAATATAGTTCTCTAATACTTCTAAGTTCACTTATTTGGTAAGAACTCCGTATGTAAACATAGATAGAAGTATACTAAGTGACTCTAAAATATCTAAAAGTTGGAGGTTTCATGCAAATAGTTACAAAAAAGTTGAAATTTTTCTACCTAAAAAGTGAATACTTAAGAATTCTATATGCGTAACCACTCTCACTCCCTTACACTTAAACTTACATTTTCCTCAATGTAAATTGACTCATCCAATGTAAAATCAAGGTGGGAATCCTATAACGATATGAAGAATCAGAAATAATAATAAGAAAAAATACAAGAAATACTAAACTAATGGGTTGCCTCCCATGCAACGCTTGGTTTAAAGTCGTCAGCCCGACTCTCTAGTCGCCCGTAGACCAACAACCTGAAAATTTGGGGGTCTACCAATAGAAAAATCTGCAATTCTAACAATAGCTTCACAAGAATATTAGTACAAGAAAACAGAATTGAAGCTATCGACCAATATAAATTTCCCCCACACTTAGTCAATTCTACACTCGAAAGTGTATAGAGAATATAGAATTTGGGAACTTCTACGGTTTCCTTTTTACAAACCTGCATAGTATGAGAATCAAATATCTCTAATGGAGGATATTGGGAAGCAAAGTCATTCAACAATACTTCTGAAGCACATACATTCAAACCAAAACGAGGTAAAGGAAAAGGATCAATAGCCAAATGTTTAGTAAAAACTCCCAAAGTCTCTTGTATTACGGGATCCTTGTATTTCTCAAAAATTTCTAATGATTTACTTAACTCTTGTGTACCGTGGTCCTCTATCAAACTCTTTAACCAATCTTCATTTGTTTCCTCCTCAATGAAAATTTCAGCGTCAACTTGATCATTATAATTCTCGGTAAGTTCAATTGGGTCTTCCACAATATTGCTCAATTCGGTTTCATTCTCATATACGACATGCTTCCCTTCTTCTTCATATTGATCCCAGAAAGATTCCATTGTACACCTTTTGGGGATGTCACTATGGATTGGTTCAAATGATGTACTTTCATACTCATCGTCACTATCATAGCTAACATACGGCTGATCATCGATGATTTTAGTGTGTCTAATCTTAATTTCATCCTTTTCAATACCCTTTACTTCAAAACCAAGTATTGTTGCGGACTCAAATCTAGCTATAAGGAATTTTTTTAGAACATTCACTGAATCATCCTCAAGATCTCCCTTTTGAATATTTGCTTGATCATTATTAAGATCAAGGCTTGAGTAAGCTACGCTAGTGTCACCAAATATCCCCAAAGAATGGCCTTTCTCAACATAATTATTGATCAAATATTCATTACTAACCACGGGAACAATAAAATTTTTATTGCTTTGAAAGCAAAATTCTTCTTTATCCCTCTCTTCCGTGTATTGATCAATGTCTCTTCTTAAATCACCAATACCTTTTTGAAGTTCTTGGAATTGTTCTTCTCTAGTCTCTTTAATCTTTTGAAGTTCTTGTTGTACCATGTTAAGAACTTTTTCTATAAAACTAGAGAATTTTTGTTCAGGGGCATAAAAATCCTTTCATCCTTGTGATTGTTCACATACATACCCATCATAAGGTTGTTGGTACTTATGAGAAAAACCATACGGTTCTGTAGGATATTGATCAAGGTTAAAAATTGGTTTTGATTATACCCCTGGTATGGTTGGTAGTTGTCATGTTGTTGAGGTTGAAAGTCGTATTGAATGTTGTAATATGCTCCTTCCATGAGAAATAAGTACCTGAAATAAGATTCTCAAAATTGTGTTAGATTCAAAAATCAGAAATAAAATTAAAAACAAAAATTAGAAATCAAAAACAAAAACAAATAACAATCCGCTGCCTCACTGGCAGCGGCGCAAAAATTTGATGTGTATCACAGCGCGTCAAAATTATAATTCACTTTGTCACTACTTATGATTTATATAAAGCAATGGTTAAAAAAGATCACTCCCACTGAGAGGTCTTGGTTGTTATATGGTTTCGAAAACTTATGTAAAAGGGGGAATTTTTAGATTTAATAAAAGTAAATTAAACTAATTAACAAAGCTAAGAAATTGTAGAAAAGAATCAAAGAGTTGAGAATATTGGTCAAGGTTTCGTTTTCGACCAGAAAACATGTTCTTGTACTAATAATTAGAATTGATATTTAATCTCGTTTTATCAAAAGCCCTAGAATACCTTGATCGCAAGGATATCCCGTAAATTTTCTCAAATCATCAACAAACACATTAAAAGATGTGAATATGAATTCTACCAAGAGAACAACCTAACGTGTAAAAAACACTAATCAAGTTTAATTTCCGAGGAGAATTAAGATTCATGAAATTAGGCTAATTAATGAAATTTAACGTGGAAAGCGCACTAATTCAATTTAACAAAGGTCATGATCCACTTGTGATTACTAGGATATATCACTACAAGCAATAACCACAATTATGCTACTTGTATTCAAGGAGTATCACTTTTACGTACAATAAATCCTAAATTAGCTATAGATATGAATGTGAGTTCAATCAATTGGCCACTCGACGAAACAAACAATCAAATCATACATGGCGATATTTGTAGTGAATTACGGACGATAATATTGAGACAATACTAATTTATTAATCAAAGAATCATGTATTGTAAAATTCAACTAATCCCTAACCAATAAAAGAAAATTAGCTACTCATAATAATTGGAGTTCACAAAATTGATATGAAGAAATAAAATGCAAAACCTAGACGTCGAGAAATCTTCCTCGTGTGAACCTACAAAAAAAATAGAAGAGGTGAGAAGAGAACTAGGTAAAAACCTAGATCTCTTTCCCTCTTGTTGAAGTTGTTCTTTTATAGCTTTCTCCCTTGTAGAATCCCTTTTGGAGTAGAACTCTTCTTTCTTTTATAACCCTAACTCTTCAATTTCCAAATATAAGTCAAGTCCAAACAAATTATAACACTAGGCAGACCCATAGCTCATAACGATCCCACATACACAAAATTACCAGGCATGTTAGTTTCTTGAAGGCAGTTTCAAATTCAATCAAGTCACCGCAGTTCCTTGGGACATTTAAGCAAACACTTTGGGGGCGTTTCTGGATAGTGATTCGGGCATAGTTTGTTGGTTTTTTTAACATTCTAAAACTCATCTCCTTCCCTGCAATAATTTAACCAAAATAACATCATTTAACAACCAAACACAAACACACCATTCAATAACATAATCTGAACCATTTCAATCATCACCGGCAGCATACCATCTTCCCTATCTTCTTTAATCTCCTAACCTTAGCCTCACGATCATACTCCATCAAACCCCAGTAACTATTCAAGCTACAGATTCTTGCCTTGTCATCACAGCCAACACCAAAACTAATCGGTATACATTTTAATCTTCTCCACTTTCCTTCTTATATTCTCGACCTGAGTCAAGAACCCACACCACACTCCATTCCAGCATGGGAGCAACAAAGGCCATGGAAGCAACACTAGTTTATCCAGAAGCTGAATATCCTTTACCGATCTCTTTGCAGAATGTAGGATAAAAGTAATGCTCGTAATTCTGATGCTTGTCAGAAGTTATTATATATTTATTTCATTCTTTCTGCAACTAGGAAAAGAAGCGGCATTACAAAGGGGAATATTATAATTTTCCCTCTTGTCAAAAACTCACCATCAACATTAAATCCCTTTCTTAGCATGGAACAATAATGTGTTTTGTGGTAAGCACTAGATAGTGATTTTTATTTTATTGCTATAACCAAAATAAATCAAGAAGTTTAGTTGTTGGATATTACCAGAAATTCTGATTTGATAATGCTTTAATGATGTCGAGTAATCGATGAAGGAGCAATAGTTGGTGTAGCAATGGGTGTGGGATGATGCAGCACCGTCTGGAGAATGTAATTTGGTGGGGCGCGGCTGATTTTTTATGGTTGAGAGACCATAATCGACCCGTGTGCAGCACATGAACATGGTTTCAAATAGGAAATCCTTGTTTAACCTAAATTTGTAAAGCAATTACTTTAAAAGGGAGATAAACCCTTTATTTTTTTTATTCTCTCTTCTATCACCACCGACACTCTTTTCCTTCTCTTCTCTCCGTCCAACAGCAGCAATAACTATCCACAACGACGTCACCGTCTGTCACCCGCTGGCGACCCTCGGCCGGATTCCGACACCGACCAGGTAACAAATTTTTTTTACGTGAGTTTATGCTCACGTGAAGTATTTTTTTATACTGAGTGAATATTCATATTTTTTTCTACTATGTCTCCCTTTTTTTTAGGGTAAGTACTAAATCACTTCTTCAATTATCATTGCTTATTCAATTGCATTAATAAGCCATTGATTTGATAATTGTCTTCTTTTCATTATATTCCCCAAGTGAACCCTAATTTCATAATTGTTGATTCTGATTATAGGAATTCTTCACTGGCTTCACTGTAACGATGTTAAGCTTCAACCAGGTACGCTAGGGATAATATAAACTTTTCTTGTTATTAGTCTTAATATATATATATATATGTTAGCATGTATTTGTATATCAATACTAGATATATATACATAAAGTAGTGTCAAAAATTTGTACGGTTTTCCAATTGTCGATGTTAATATTATTTGAACCCGTTGTAGATGTATGGCAATAGCGAAGATATTTCTGCTACTGGTTCCAGTCGTGATGGAAGCGAAAATTCTGATGTTATTTCTATGGATGACGTACCTAACATCAATGATAGGTTATTTGATAGAGTTATCGAAGAAATTGATCCTCCTGATTATGTTGGTACTCTTATTCCGAATATTAATAGTGCTTCTCAACCTCAAAGTGTTTATCCACAGGGCATTGTCAGGTGTTGTTTGCAGAGAAGAGAATACATGCCTTCGTTTGTTGACTTTAAGATATCCCAAACCCCTTTATCTGAATGGGCAGGATGTTCCAAAGTTATATCGAAGAATCCTCAGGTGAAGCTGGTTTTGGAGAATGTTAAGATATTTCATGCCGTGCGAGTATCTGAGACTTTGAAAATAAACAAAGACATGAAAGGTATGCTTGTATTTTTCTCACATTGGTGTGGCCCAACTTATTCAGCGGCATGTGTTTAGGGTGAATTAACAATCACTTTGGAGGATGTGGTTGTTTTGCTGTAATTACCACTTATTGGTAACATTCCCGCGTTATCTGAACATGAGAAGAAGTATGAAACTTGTCTTGTTCGAAATATAAAGGAGTTGCGGAAATCCCGTCGTTGCGATAGTTTGAATTATACAACTTGGGTTAACTACTGGGGGAATGGTAGAACAAGCGTTGATGGTCTCGTTGCTGATCATCCTCTTTGTATTGCTGCATTCCTTGTACTTTGGCTTTCTAGAGACATATTTGAAGATTCTCCTGGAGGTCAAATGAAGGCTCCACTTGTTCCACTTGCTAGTGGAAAGAATATTCCTCTTGGTAATTTTTTCCTTGGCACCTTATACCCTCATTTACATATTTTCACTCTTGACATAAAGATTTTCAATGGTTATGCCAAGATAAAATCTTTTATCCATTTTATGTTCATGCAAGCCTAGCTTTGGGAACACTTTCCTGAGTATGCATCAAAGACACGTCCTACTTTTCCAAGTGAAAGGAAAGACTATGTTAGAATACTTTGTTGGAGTAAGTTTCCCCTATTAATCTTATTAGTTTGATGGATAATGACAAGAAAGTGAATTTCAGACCTTGGAGTTCGAAGCTTGCTCAGGTGATTCCATCGGGGACTTTTGATGGAAAGTCTGATGTTGTCCTATACTCCGGTCCAAGTGATGAGAGTAATATTGCTAGTGTTGGTGAGGCTACTTTCATGGTTAATTATGTCCTAGGATTCGTTCTCGCCATATGTTTTTATAGTTGCGTCATTCAGTGCTACCATATTGATAGGGCATCTCGGAAAATGGATATTTATCAATTCATTCCTTATTATCGTATTGATATGCCTTCCATAGACGTGCTTCAGGGTTCTGAGGGTGCCTATAGTATCGCTGGTCGAAGTAATCCTTTTCTCCAGGACAGCAGAAAAGAACGCGTTACTAATGAGTATGTTGGTTTCTGGAACAAAAAGCTTACGCTTTTCAAGAACTTTATGTTGAGTAGTCCTCATTATGTTCACGGGGAACCTTCTGCAAAGGAATTAAAACTTCAGTCGAACTTGAGGATTATCTCTGAACTGAAGCATAACTCGATCGTCAGCTTAACATAGGTACTTCAAACCATCTTTTGTTTAATTACTATCTTTTATCCAGTAACTAAGTGTTTAATTTCGCCTCTTATAGTCGTGGTTCCCAGAACACATCGTGTATGATGACGTAGCAAATCCTACTCTTCAATCTGGGACGAAAAGACCATGGGTGATTATGCCTGGGAGTGGAGACCGTCGTTTGAAGTAAGTAAGTGTCTTGTATTTCCTCCAGTCTTCTTTCTGTATGAAGCATATTTATCCTTTATTCTGATGAGCATATTTGTATAGCTTGAGAACATAACTCATCAGAGTGATTCGAGCGTTCGACCTTTTGAGTTTGGTGTCCCAGCTGTTCCTAGTGTTTCAGCTTCTTATATTGTAAGTAGAAATTCTTTTAGGAATTTCTGAATAACAATTCAATGTCTTGCTGAATTTGATGGATTTTGATTCTTGTAAATGATTGCTATGCTTAGACGGCTAGCAACGTGAATACTTCGACAATAGAAAGCACTGTTGTGTTTGGAAGCAATGAGGAAGAAAATACATATGACCAGAGACTTGAGAAATCATCCTGAACTGAAGTAATCGAAGAATCCGGGGTTGACAGTGGAGAACTTGGCGGTGAATCACATTTCGAGGTGCCTTCTGATCTTAATGACTTGTCACAGCTCCAATTAAGTCTTATTCATTGTTTTGGAATTATAATGACATAATTATAATTCTTATACCCCCAAATGTGTAGAATCATGCATGATTTCATGTAGAATTTTGGCGATTTTCGCCGTCAGAAAAATTCAGATTCAGGTCTTCTTGCCGTAATGACCGTAGAATCTTCGTCCGAAGTCAGAATGAGGTGTTTGACCTATCATTCTTTAGATAAGAGGTAGAGATAACTTCTGCAAAAATAATTTCTGAATTTGGAGTCTGTTTTCTAGGTGAAAAAGACCTGACACCGAGCGTCCAGAACTTTTCCAAGCAGAACTCTGTAAGTTTTCAGCTGTCAAGTATTCGACCGTTTTATCTGCCCTTATTAGCTTACTTATCCGATTGTCGTGCGCTTTTAACATGTTCTTTTAGACATCCGCATGAATCATTTGGCATATAAATTACCCCCAAATTATTTACCAATTAGCACCAGTTTCAGTTCTTCCAAAGAGTTATGTAAAGATATTTCTGACGATATTTTCTTATGATGAGTCATATCTTTTCTAAACCATATTCCATGACCCAAAATACTTTTTAATGAATTGTTAGGTTGATAATGGTCATATTTTATGAACTTTATGATTTATGCTTCAATTCCTTGTGTTTAAGATATTTTAGCTTATTATCTCTACAATGCCCTCTTTTCTAGGGGGGAGAATGCACCAAATCAGATAGATAAACTTGTAGATAGATGATTGGAAATTACCATGAGCCGTGACGCTGGTGATGTATTTTTCTACTTTGAAATCATGGGAAAGCTCTTCCGGATGCGATTGTTGAAGGAAACACTCTGAGTGACACCGTTATAAAGAATGCTGACATGATGGAGACTGTACCGATTGAATATCCGAATACTAGAGTTCATTTTGACTTCAGGTTTGATAGGACTCAACTTGACAATATGTTCATTGGTGGCTTCACTGTCCCATTCACCCATTATATGACTCAACTTGACTATGTGTTGATTGGTGGCTTCACGTTTGATAGGACTCAGTTATATACCAAAGTATAGAAGAAGTTCGGCCATTTCTTCATAGGTAATTCCAAGAACTACCGTACTCTGGAGAATGATGTAACTGTATTACTGCCAACTGTGCATGAGATTATTTATCTCGCTCGTAGAGAGATTTCTTTTATGGTGCTTCAAGATTGGAAGGATACTTTGGATGAGGCTGAAAGGGGTAAGCTTGATGTTGTATGGTTTCGTCGTCATTTTGAAGTTATTGAGAAGCGTTTGAAAGAAGGAGGCACAATTCCTAGTTTGGAGACGGTCACCAAGGCTAGACATGAAGTTGAGAGGCTTTTTCGGGAATTGAAGTTTGCTACCGAGCTTTTTGGAAGGTTGGATAAGGCGTATTCCGAAGGTGGTGAACTGGTTTTCAAGGATTTTTTCTAGATCTTCTGAGTTTTATAGGTTTTTTGAGATGTATGAATCTTTGTGGTTTTATTTTGGTATTTTTCTGAGTAGGTGGGGATTTTTGAATGACTTGCAAAGACATTTTTTTTTTTGAAGGAAATAATGCTTTGCTTGATTAATAAATTGAAATCCTAAGTATGAATGCAAGATGTTGCAAACATTTTGGAGGAATTACAAATATTGCATAAAACAGGGAAATATTTTGAGGTGGCAACAAGACATTTTAAGTGTTGTAACCACTTGCCATATATGATCACCCCTTATGGCTTGTCAGTATTGACCATCTTGTAGTAGCCATCGATCATGGTTTCGGTGATGAGATATGGCTCTTCTTCATGAGAGGCTATGATTTTCTCCATTGTATCACTGACATGGAAGGTATTGGGTTCAGGCCCCTTAAATTCACGACATGTCTTCTGAATGCCCGGGTTACTGGTTTGCTTATCTTTAGTAGAGACGATCCATACCCACTCAATAACATTTTGAAAAGGATCAGCTTCTCATTCACATCGCCGAGTCAGAATAGGGTTGATATCCGGATCAAGTCCCCAAGCTTTGATGAGATGTGGGACTGCTTGTTGCGAGCAAGTTGGTTGGATGTGACTTACTTATGTGTGAAACCTTTGAACATATGATTTCATGTCCTCTTTCGGCAACTGCTTCATATCCAGGTTTATTACGCGGCAAAGCTCATCTGATAGGGAATCTTCGGGATTTGCCAGTTTGTTTGAGAGTCTTTGAGGTGTTGATGCTGGTAAAGGAGATACGCCCGCTTTCATCTTGTTACTATGAAACCACGGGCGTCCCAGAATCATGTCGTAACTTGGATCCTCCTTGACAATATGAAATTTGGCATGTGTTCGGGTATCACCTATTTTTACTTCAAGAATGATGTAGCCATAAGCACTCCTGGACTTCCCTTCAGAATTCTTGATTACGGTCGGCGAGTGTGTGGCTTCGTGCCTGGAGATTCCTGCAGCTCTCAGAGTCTTGATAATGATGATATTGATGTCGGTGCATGTATCAATTAGTACCTGCTCTAATTGCGTATCCTTGAGGGAAGCAGTAGTAAGAAGTCCCCAGATGGGTTTCTCATCGTGTTAGATGACTATGTCTCCTGAAGCGCACTCGGAATGCATGGTATCTTTTCTGGCAAAGAGTATATGCTTTCCCGACACAACACGATTGAGGAAAGTAAAAATATCTTTGTGTTGTGCCTTTGATAGGTAAAGAAGTTCACATATGCACTCCATCATGGATTGGACGCTTTTGTTGACGGAATCTCCAGAAAGGGTGAAGCTCCTGACAGGGTTTGTGGATGCCTTCATTCCCCATGCGTATCTCTCATGAGTCCATCTTTTCTCTGAATATACGTCTCAAGCTATTGCATTCGCTAGTGAAATGATTGACGAATCTGTGGAAGTGACAATACTTTGGATTTGACATGTCCTCTTCGGTAGGCAGTTTTCACACAAACGGTAACTTGATAGCTCCATTTTGTACCCATAATTTCAACAACTCGAGGACCTCCTACATGGGAAAGAGGAAATCTGGGATTGTTAGATTCGTCTTGTTTCTTTGCGAGTGGCATGGAGTCTCGAAAGAGCCTTATCCTTGAGTTGGTGTCGGAGCTGTCGCCGAGGCTGATGCAGTATGCTTGGAATATGATGTTGATTGAGGTGATTCTTTCCTGTTGTCTCCTTCATCAGTGACAACACTTATGGAGTGTTGGGTACAGTGTTGTTTGTTTACTATACATATACTACCACGGGTTTCTATATTACTTTTTTCTCTGGCGGGTCTTGTCCTCTCCGAAAAGGATGGATCAGTTGTTGATGATCTCTTGGCGGCCTCATATAGCTCAGAGAAGGTTTGAAATCGTAAATTTTCTAATAAGGTCGATAAACAGGAATCATATTATTAATGCAAAGCTCCACCAATTGTTGCTTAGTCACGTTCTGGTCATGGTAGTCGAGAGCTTGTGTCTTGAGCCTTTTTACGTATTCGTTGGGATGCTCGTTGTTTCTCTGGAACATTCTTCCTAGATATGAAAGAGTGATTTCTTCAGAGACAAAGAAATACTTTTTATAATAAGTATTTACCATCTGAGACCAACTAGAGATTTTGTTGTACCAAGTATAGGCTCTTCCCGTAAGAGATTTCGAAAATTCTTTGAGACGCATCACTTGATTATATTCATGCACTCCTAGTGACTCCAAGAATCGAGAAACATGTTCTCGAGCGTTTCCGGTGCCATCGTACAATAAGAATACAGGGGATGAGTATCCGCTCGAAAATGAAACCCTCGGAATTTCTGTTGGGTAAGGGGTTGGTGTTGATGGAATGAAGATGAATCTTCCTTTACACGATTTCGTAAGAGCTTTTCCAAGTCTTCACGAATGACGAAGTTTTGTTGTTGTTGACTCCTTTATGGCACACGATCGGTGATGATCTGTACTTCATCATCTTCTTGGGTATTGGCTTTTGACATATCGGCACCTCCGGAAGTTGCATTCTTGATTTGCTCCGTTTGACAACGACGCTGCTCTGGTGTTAACTACTCTGTTAAAGTCTTAAGGAAGGTAAGAACTTCCTTCTGAGTGGTGGATATGGCTACTTGAGTTTCAACCAAAGTTTCTTGTCGCTTCATTAAATCTGCTATGGTTGGTGCCTTCTGCTCCTTGTCATTGACATCTTCAGTAGAACAGAGAGGAGTTTTGGTATTTTCAGTGGTGGCTTTTCGAGGAATAATCTCTGGAGTTCCACCACTGGTATGTCCGGCATTAGTAGCGTTTTTTGAATTGGGATTGGTTGCTGAGTCTGACCTAAGATCCACCATTTTGCTACCGAGAGGTTGATCTCCTACTGTGGTCGCCAATTGTTTGTACCTAAAATTGCTCTTAAGAAAAACAATATACTGTTGAAATACTTTTTGGGTCCGAGGATCAAAATCCTACAAAACAAATCCAAACAAGTTGGATGTCTGTATTTGTTCTGCTTCGGTTACAAAATGAGGAGCTGGGTTGATCTATGATTTTCTATCTCTTCTCGATTATGTCTCCTGTTTTTGAAATGGGGTAAGCAGCCTATTTATAATGATTTGATACCACACACTTCCCTTGTAAAGTAGTGGGAGTTGTGGGGAGATGGAGATGTGGAGGTTGTGGGAATAACCGTCCACTTTGTCTTGGGAAGTTTCTGGAAACTTCTAGACCATTACTCGATTACCTCTTCAACTGCTCCAACTTACCACATACTCTATAACTTCCTTTTCATGGGGTATTGCTACGCCCATGTTGTTGTAATCTTCAGACCAAACCCCATATTTTATCCCCCCCATGTAATATGATTTGATGGGGTCATCACTTCAAAGCCATGAACCTTGTTGTAGAATAATGCTTATAGTAGATTTTATGCCAATTTTGTCGTAGTAATGGCTTAAGTAATGGTGCTAGCTTGAGTGAGGGAAATGGTGTAGCAGCAGAGCGTGGCGCTAGGCGCAGCGAAAATGAAGCGTGGGCGCAGCAATGGCCATGGAAGTAGGGCAATATCGTATGAGAGAAGCAATGGTTGTGGCAACAGACCAAACCTCATGTTCTACAACGTTTTTCCCAAGCACTATACTTCTGGAATTTTTTAGTGACGGGAATCTATAAAATTCTTTGTAAGTTTTATTATGGCTATGCCAATATGAGAATTTTGAAGAGTTCACTTGATATGGGTCCAAGCCAACGGAGGAGTCTGGCGTTACTTCATTGCTTACTTCTCCGTCGACATCAGTAGATTCCGATTCTTCACAAAGTTCCGGGTCTTCATCCTTCAACTTATATTTTCACCCTCAATATCCACGGTGTCTCCCGAAGCCTCAGAAGCATCAACATGGAAGTCTTATCTATAATCCTTTTCTTACACAGGGGACTGTCAAGAGTGACAGGAGTAGTGTGCACTAAAGTACGCATCACATATACCTAGAAATAAACCAACGAGACAAGTAATACTTTGATTCAAGGAGATAAAAAAAAGCGGCTTTGCACCTCAATCGCCCAGAACTACAACGATGGCTTCAACTTCAATTCAGATGCTCGCCCCAGTCCCATCCCTTCAATGACAAGAAATGACGACTCCAACTTTCATGATTTCTCGTGTCCTCTCAAAACTCCTGGAAGCATGGACCCGTGACAACACCAGGAATTATCTTCTGCCTGGTAGCGGATCCAAGTGAGTCACACTTTGGGACTGACGACTCCTTTACTTTTGAGAGTTTAATACAGTAGCATCCCTCAACTAGAAGGTCTGATCAGCAACAATATAAACAACAAGATTTATTTTTTTACATCAGCACTCACACGACTGGGGAGCCTCCTCTTCTTATCTGATCGCATCCAAAGAGCTCAGAACTTCAAAGACACAATCACCTCAGATTCAGGCTTCGCCTCTCAACTTCTCGAATATTGTTTACAAGTTGCCAGTCAGAAACCAGTAATATGTTCACCATGGAGAAAATCGCACACCTGGTACCTGTCCTGTCTCATGGTACTTGTCCCGTCTCCTGGTACTTGTCATGCCTCATGGTACCTGTCCTGTCTCATGATACCTGTTCTGTCTCTTGTACCTCTTTAATTTAAAAATTTATAAATCGACAACAATCAGTGAAGATCGGGTCAAAACATCCTTCACGAGAAGTGTTCGTCTATGTCTCTACTATGACATATCAGAAGGGCACCTAATTCAGAGACCTGAGCTATGAGATATGGATCTTGCACTAAAGTATACAAGGTATGAAAATTCACACGGGATTACAGATGGTTGGATGACCTATCCAACACCGAATCGAGTGATTCTTTTTGCATATGATAGCTTTGTCTCCTGGATATAAAACTTGGGTTTAAATGTCAAAATCTGACATCGTATGAAACTTCAACAGCTTCGGAAACGAATGGTGTGCAAACTAGGTTTTCCAAACGGATTCAGAAGACTCAGCATTATAGAAACCTTGTCTTCCCATGAACCTTCATCTTCTCAGACATACCGTCATATCAGGTCGTACTTCATCTCCCAAGTAGATCCCATCAACCTTTCTATGAAAAGAACACTGGAGTCCACCGCCAACCTCATTTGCAGTTCTATCTACTATCGGCTTCTTCAGCCGGTTTCCAATGTTTCCAACTTAGCTGCTACTAGCTACAAATCAAAGCGTCGTCTCTGAGTGTCATGTATCTTATTTATTGCCTTTTTGATGACACTTGCACTAGCACTTAATTCTTGCATACTCAAAATCTAAGCAAGCACTAGAACCAACTACTTGCTTACAAGGAAGTTTGAATCTAAGGCTTAATTCTCCATCAAAGACATTGCATGGAGGAGACAAAGCTAATAATATTTCTTGCTGGAAACATACCTGAAGAATAGATCCAGCTTACTTGATCCTCTATTTGAGATGAGGCGGACCTGTTTCAGGAAGAAAGAAAGAGAGAAAGCCCCGACTATATCCCCACTTTTTCTCACGGAAAGATGGCATTCCTGACAAGAACGAGGGCGCCTACTCTTACCATTCAAGGTTCATGCTAAGGGGCACATATCTCAATCTCGGGTAAGATAGAGACAACCAATTTTCTTCCCTAACCAATGGGGATCCTCATAGATGTACTCTCCATGACCCTGTTAGCTGTTCAATCAACATGATTGGATTAGAAGTTCAACCCAGCTTCGCTTCCCTTGGCTCACAATTTGGAAATTCCAGGCAAGAACATGGGCGTCTACTGTCACCATCTAGTGCTTACCGTGTAACATTAATGTTCCTTACTAAACAGGGGACTTAATGTAGATGGTGAGTTTTTAACAAGGACTAGAATTGTAAAATTTCCCTCTACTAAGCAACAAAAACATATATATATATATGCATATTTATGCACATATGTTTAATATAGGATATTGTGCTTCTATTTATATTCCGCAAGCGAATTCAGAACACAGATTCCACCTAAGTATTCTAAATTGGCCTTATAGCCTTATCAATACTCACAATATCCATGTTACATCGAACGAGTCTCAAGTCGCATAAATTCCACTGCCGAATTCATTGAACTTGTATAGAATGCATTGATGTTCTAGCAACATCCATTAAACTCGGGAATAGCTAATGCTTAAACCCTGAAATACATTATAGCTTAACGCTTCATTCGCAACGAATGCACCTCAAATTTCTCTTCTGAACCTAAACATGCTACTTTAGCACTTTGCTTAAATATAAGCCACAAATAATCTCTGATGCGCCACAGTCGAGAAGCAATATCATAAAAGATGCATCGAACCTTTTATTTAGGATAACCCTATATTTTCCTCATATTAACGCCAATATAGTACTAGCCATTCGGCTTAGCATTGCATTGGCACTAGTTAGCCACAATATCGCTAAAAGCGCTAAACCCTAGCACCTGAAAGGTGCCAACTAATCAAAAATGGTCTTAGCTAGTACATTTTAGCCTAATAAGGCCTTAGCCCACGTATGGTCAACTTGGCACCTCAACCTTAGCACCAAAGTGCTAACCCTAATTTTAGCAACAGAAACGAAACTATTGTGGCTAACGCCCTTTCTAACGCTCTTGCGCTAACGTCATTGGCCAGCGCCCTTGCGCTAACATCCTTGGCCAGCGCCCTTGCGCTACCGCCTTTTTGTTAACTCCCTTGCGCTAACGGCCTTGGCTAGGTCCCTTGGCAAACACCCTTGTGGCTAAACCCCTTGTGTTAGCGCCCTTGTGGACAACGCTCTTGCTGCTTGCGCTAGCGCCCTTGTGGCCAACGCCCTTGAGGTGGCTAGCGCCCTTGCTTACTCTAACACCCTTGTTGTGGCTAACGCCTTTATTGTGGCTGACGCCCCTGGAACTGGCACCCTTGCTCAAGATCAACGGCATTTCTAGGAAAACCCAATGTGCCTCTAAGGCTAATACGTCCTTAGCTACACTTAGCGACTTGGCCACAAGTATATTTGCGATAAAACCTCACTGCTAACTATACAATTAAAGTGCTAACTTCAAACCTCCTTGGTGCTAGCTTCCTAGCACTAGTATAATTAATATTTACCAAAAGTTGTGCATGTTGGTCTTAATCCTGAGACGTTAGAACACTAACCTTTTACGTTAAGAGAGTTAGCACCTTTTTATTTGCGCTAAGTAGCTAGTGTTGGCTTTGCTAGCTACTTTGCTCAGAAATATGCATTTCCTCTCAATATAGCTCCTATATTGAGTCTTCTCTGAATTTCAGCAGGCTCACTTGCTCAAAGAACCATCTACAATATTTGGCCTCAAAGGCCTCTCAGACTTACGATATTTGGCTATTAAATACATCATGTTACTTTCAAACAAGTACATGACCACTAAATTCCTAGACTCAATATTAATCAGTCTGGATGTTAATCAAGTGAGTCGTACAACTTACCTCACTGACTTAGCAAGTTATTTGACTTGACTTGACTTAATCAAAACCATAGTGGCCTATAACTCCACTATTTCCACGAGATATCAAATACAACATGAAGGCATTTTCATTGGGGTATTAGTTTGGAGGTCTACGGCATCGTGGGTGGTGACACAACCCCCACGAACAAGAAGGTAACAAGAAGTGGGCGGTTATAGAGCAGTTGAGAGGATGAGTAGTAGTAGTTAGACAGGTTTTCCCTACTTTTTGGGAACCGCACCACTACGATCTCCACAATCATCACTTCTCCACCTCTTCCTAACTTCCACGAATTACGAGAGTATCAGTGTGTCCTCTTCAAACTATAAATGATGATTCTCATCTATTCGAAACAAGAACAAGACAGAAACACATAACAAAAACAATCAGTCTGAAGAAATCAAAACACACAGAATTAGCGATTCTTCTACGGAGAATCCATTCTTCTTCACACACTACTGATATTTCTCAATCTTCTTTGCTCCCCTCCCCTAAGACCTAGTCGAATTCTTTCCATCTTTGTAATCGAAGCAGGACGTGAATGGCCATTCCTTGGTTTAGGCTATTCCTATTCGAGCTTGATCTCTCGAACCTACTTAAAAGTACCACTTGGCAGTATTTTTTTTCACCCTAAAACAATTGGCCACCACAGCGGGAGATTAACCTCTAGATTATAAAAACCAATTTTCAGTTAATCAAAATGGTGGATCTTAGGTCAGAGGAGTTATAAATGCTATCGTTAGTGCAGGGAGTACTGGTGGTGGTGATTCTGAAAACACCCCTATTACTACTGAACCTCCCCGTACCAATTTTACTACTACACCTCCTCTCAGTAACAAAACCGCTGAAGATGCCGAGAATACTCAAACTCCAATCAACATAGCCGATCTGATGAAAAGATAAGAAGTCCTTGCCAGAACCCAAGTGGACATGGCTACTACTCAGAAGGATCTAATCACTTGTCTCAAAACTATAACGGAGTAACTCTCTCCAGAACAACGTCATTGCTTAACACAACAAACCAGAACCAACTTTACAGCAGTTGTTGATGATGAAACACCTGGGGATCGAAATGAAAAAGGAGTTCATATTATTTTTGATCGACCACCATGGAGGTACCGACAAGCTTATTTTTTCACCCATGAAGATCCGGAGAGACTCCTACGAAATCGTGGAAAGGAGGACTCATCCTCGGTCCATCAACACGAACCTCCCTACTCGCCTGAAATTCAAAGGATCCCTATGCAGGGAGGTTACTCACCTCCGACTTTCTTATTTTACAACGATTGAAAAGCACCAGGAACACCCAAACGCCGCTTAACATTGTTGATCTGATACGGAGACAAAAGTTCCTCCAAGAACATAGAAAAGACATTACTACCACCCAAGAGAGGTACTCACTTTCCTCAAAACTCTAATGGAACAATTCTTCCCAGAATAGATCTATCACCAGTTGAAGCAAGCCACGATTCCAAGTCTACCAATGTCAACAGTACCAGAACCAATTTTCAAGATCATGATTAGGTCTGCATTCAAGAAGGAGAGTTTCAAGGAGGACAATACCTGAAAAGACTTTTACAATTTCAAGACAAAGAAGGACCAGTCTCAGTCCGTCAGTACAAACCTTTTACCCTCTCGATGTCTAAAAGATCATTTCACCATGGGATATATCTCTCGTTATTCTCCTTTTATAATGAGGATGAAGAATGTTCAGATCTGAAAAGATTATCTAGGATGAACGAAGAATACCCCTGGGACTACATATGCCGATTCAAGGTCCAAAAGTCGTAGAGGTATCTATTAAAGAAGTTGTCTGGTTAGTAAACACTACAGCATCAAATCATCCATGAGGTCCTGTCAGAACGAATGGGTCAAGAGGGAGGTTTAACCTCATCAAGTTCACGAATTGAATGCTCACCATCATCCTCATCCCCAGCTCCGGCCTCAGCTTTAGGACCATCCAAAATATAAGCTATGTTCCTTGTCCCAGACAAAGCTCTACAAGGAAAATAATGAAAACTGAATCCGGCTCCAGCATCCTTGGATTCTCCTTTCATGAGAATCCTCTGTAAGTCAGGAACTTCACTCTCTTCAAGAAGCATGTCAATCGAAGAGTCATAACCCTGATGAGATCATGATGAGACGCACCCTAAGTCTACTTCAAATAACACAAATGCGACAGGATACTACTCAAAGCAACCCATCTTTCAACATCAAATCAGAATATTTCTTCTCTTCCCCTTTCAAGAGCCTTTGCTACAAGCTTCAACTCCTGAGAAAGCCTTTCGACTTTGCCTCTAGCCTCGATCGTTGTATTCAAACTTAAAAATCCCCCTACTTCAGAAAGGTACTTGCTTATGTCTCCCAGATGACGGTGAACTCATGTGGTACGAAGATCGGAGTTATCAGCCTCGTCCATAATTTCCTCTCATTCTTCGAAGAGGACTCCAAAAACTTCATTCCGAGAAACCATCTCCTCTTAGCATAAATGGATAGGACAACAAACCCATAACACGTGAGAACCCTAGGAGGATCCTACTGAAGAGGAATCAACGACAATACCGTCATTAAGGTATCCAACTAGCACATTCTTTGCTACACTACCATTCTACACATCAACGTCAGTAGAAGAAGCATCCTCAACAATTACGCGAAGAGGAGATCGCATATGGTTTTCAGCATGGGGAGGTACATTATCCACATAAAAATCAACGATAACTCTTGTTCCTTCTCCAACAAGTCCAACTATCTGATTTAATCATTCCGCCCTTAAAAGTAGAGAGGTTGAAGGCATATTAGGTCAGACCATCTCAAATATGAAATTTGTGAGTATGAACCACAAAATCTACTATACGTATCCACAAATGTCATGTACATTCATTATAAAACAATATTTGAAGTATTTCATGAGCACAACCCATTACAAGACGTTTTACAAAAAACTTTTCAAAAACAATTTTCACTACCTCTCAGAGACTCTAAAGATGGAAACAATTGGTGATGAATCTGGGCATGGCTCTTATATCAAAAGTTTATTATTAGTGTCTAATACAACGTGTTAAAAGGGCGCGTTAATCTCACAAGCGAGCTAAGAGTTATGACGAAAATGGCTAGCGGAGTCGAGTCTGAAAACTGTCAGGAATTTCCTGGATATTTCCTGAGTTCTACTGTTCGATTGTTTTGACGCTCCAAAAAAACTCAAACCTAGATTTCTTCCTACAATGATTTAGGAAATTGTTTTCTAATAAGGATAGATTGGTCAATCATCAAAAGCGGAGGTCGAATGAAGATTCTACAATGTTTTTTTCCCAAGCACTATACTTTTGGAATTTTCTAGTGACAGGAATCTATAAAATTCTTTGTAAATTTGATTATGGCTATACCCATATGAGAATTTTAAAGAGTTCACATTTTCTACCATAATAATAAATAGTATAAACTCACTTGATAAGGGTCCAAACAAACGGAGGAGTCTGGCGTTACTTCATGTCTTACTTCTCCGTCGACATCAGTAGTTTCGGATTTTTCACAAAGTTCTTGTGGGGCGCCTCGTCCGGGTCTTCATCCTTCAACTTATTTTTTTACCCTCAATATTCACGGTGTCTCCCGAAGCCTCAGAAGCATCAACATGGAAGTATTATCCACAATCCTATTCTTACACAGGGGACTCTCAAGAGTGACAGGAGTAGTGTCCACTAAAGTACGCCCAAAAATAAACCAACGAGACAAGTAATACTTTGAGTCAAGGAGATAAAAGAAGAACGGGTAAGATAGAGCCAACCAAGTTTCTTCCCTGACCACTGGGGATCTTCATAGACGTACTCTCCATGACCCTGCTGGTAGTTGTTCAACCAACATGATTGGATCAAAAGTTCAACCCAGATATGCTTCACTTGGCTTACAATTTGGAAATTCCGGGCAAGAACGTGGGCATCTAAAAATCACAGTCAAGACTCACGCTAAGGGGCACTTATCCCAGTACATGGAAGCCATAAGCTAAGTATATCTTCTTCTACTCTTACAATTTAAATTATACATATATAATCATTATAATCATACTGTCAAGAACCAGAAAATTCCGCCTCCGACGCTATGGGCTGGGCAGGCCAGAACTCCCCGATGCGCGGCTTAAAAGATAGTAACCGGACCTTAAATCTTAACTTCTCGTTGCGTATGCAGGTAAATTTTCCTTTCCAAGCATGATTTGCAAGCATGGTACTCGGAACGTAGTTTCCATATCGTTCCAACTCACCCTTATTCAACAAAGGGTACATAACCATTAAATCCAATAATGAATTCCTTTGGCAAGTATCACATAATTTCGATTATTGTCCAGGCCTGACTCATGCCTTGGACTAGCACCTAGGCCATTTTAAGCCTAATTTATTGCTTCATCAATTCTGCTTCGACCATGCACTGGAGCCTGCACTGATCTTGTTTTTGCTAAGGGTGCAACAGCCAAGCACATGTCATTCCATGCACTAACGGTTGCTAGGAAGTATGAATAATCCATCGAGTGGAATTACAACTACCTCATCAAATATTGCAACAATCATCTCTTGACTTAGCATTGCGAAGCTAGATGATACGAGTTACCATAATATCGCAATCACCCCTAAATTAGATGATATGAGCGACAAGGTGCTGCACCTCAATGCATTGCATTGCGGCTGCCTACGTACCCATGCCGTACCTTGAAGGATCAAGCATGACCGTAGTTCATCAGTGTCAATTTAAAAGGAACAAACAACTTAAGCCTATTAAGGCAAAGCCAACATCAATTCCCACTTCATCGCAAGGCCTAGACCGTATAGGCCGAAGGACTTTCGCAAGGTATGCACTAGTTTGTGCATAACTATCGTTATTTGTTATGCAAATATGCGTTCTCGAGTACGTAACACGATTGAATGATGTTTTCGCATAATTCAAGCTTTATGGGATAAGCTACAAGCATATTGATGCTTAAGCATCAAGTATGCTCCAACGTATAAGCCACATCGCATATATATATGGGCATTACCGCTCATGCACATTCAAGCTTTATCGTTTAAGCTATAAGCATATTGATGCTTATGCATCAAGTATGCTCCAACGTATAGGCCACATCGCCTATATATGTGCATTACTGCTCATGCACATTCAAGCAAAGTTCCCTCCTTATATATGTTTTATTTCTATTTTTACAAATAAATAAAAGAAAGGGAAGTGACATCCATTGATTGCACTTTAGGCAAAAACGACAACTGGTTGGCGTGTCTAGGTAAAAACGCCAACTGATTGGCGCCTCTTAGGAAAATCCGCTAACAGATTGGCGCCTCTAGGTAAATCCGCTAACTGGTTGGCGCCTCTAGGAAAATCCGCTAACTGGTTGGCGCCTCTTAGGAAAATCCGTTAACTGGTTAACGCCTCTAGGTAAATCCGCTAACTGGTTGGCGCCTCTTAGGCAAATCCGCTAACTGATTGGCCATGTTAAGCATCATCGATTTCCAACTAACACCTCCTCCCTATATTTGTTTTATTTGCATTTATACAAATGGATATAAGGAGGATATGTGACAATCATCTACTGCACTTTCAAGTGATGCATTATCGGGCATGCATCACGGTATAATAGTGTATTAGCACTATGATGCTCTTGTGGATACGCACATTGGCTCAGTGATGCATTCTCAATCATGTATCACGATATAATAGTGCATTAGCACTATGATGCTCTCGCAGATATGCACACTGGCTCAGTGATGCATTCTCAATCATGCATCACGGCATAATAGTGCATTAGCACTTTAATGCTCTCGCAGGTACGCACATTGGCTCAGTGATGCATTCTCAATCATGCATCACAGAATAATACTGCATTAGCACTATGATGCTCTCGCAGATACGCACATTGGCTTAGTGATGCATTCTCAATCATGCATCACGACATAATAGTGCATTAGCATAATGATTCATCCTCGGTACGCAACATTGGCTCAATGATGCATTCTCAATCATGCATCACGGCATAATAGTGCCTTAGCACTATAATGCGTTCTCGGTACGTAATATTGGCTCAGTGATGCATTCTCAATCATGCATCACGACATAATAGTGCATTAGCATAATGATTCATCCTCGGTACGCAACATTGCCTCAATGATGCACTCTCAATCATGCATCACGGCATAATAGTGCCTTAGCACTATAATGCGTTCTCGGTGCGTAATATTGGCTCAGTGATGCATTCTCAATCATGCATCACGGTATAATAGTGCATTAGCACTATAATGCATTCTCGGTACGCAACATTGGCTCAGTGATACATTCATGCATCACGGCATCATAGTGCATTAGCACTATGATGCATCCTCGGTACACAACATTGGCTCAGTGATGCATTCTCAATCATGCATTACGGCATAATAGTGCCTTAGCACTATAATGTATCCTCGGTACGTAACATTGGCTCAGTGATGCATTCTCAATCATGCATCACGGCATAATAGTGCATTAGCACTTTAATGCTCTCGCAGATACGCACATTTTCTCAGTGATGCATTCTCAATCATGCATCACGGAATAATACTGCATTAGCACTATGATGCTCTCGCAGATACGCACATTGGCTTAGTGATGCATTCTCAATCATGCATCACGACATAATAGTGCATTAGCATAATGATTTATCCTCGGTACGCAACATTGGATCAATGATGCATTCTCAATCATGCATCACGGCATAATAGTTCCTTAGCACTATAATGCGTTCTCGGTACGTAATATTGGCTCAGTGATGCATTCTCAATCATGCATCACGGTATAATAGTGCATTAGCACTATGATGCATCCTCGGTACGCAACATTGGCTCAGTAATGCATTCTCAATTATGCATCACGGCATAATAGTACCTTAGCACTATAATGCATTCTCGGTACGCAACATTGGCTCAGTGATGCATTCTCAATCATGTATCACAGTATAATAGTGCATTAGCACTATGATGCATCCTCGGTACGCAATATTGGCTCAGTGATGCATTCTCAATTATGCATCACGGCATAATAGTACCTTAGCACTATAATGCATTCTCGGTACGCAACATTGGCTCAGTGATGCATTCTTAGTCATGTATCACGGTATAATAGTGCATTAGCACTATAATGCATTCTCGGATATGCAGCTTTGGTTAATTGATGCATTGTCAATCATGCATCACGGCATAATAGTGTATTAGCACTATAATGTATTTTAGGATATGCAGCTTTGGTTAAGTGATGCATTCTCAATCATGCATCACGGCATAATAATGCTCTAGCACTATAATGCATTCTCGGATATGCAACTTTGGTTAAGTGATGCATTCTCAATCATGCATCACGGCATACTAGCATTATAATGCATTCTCAGTACCCATCATTGGGTCAGTGATGCATTCTTAATCATGCATCATGGTATAATAGTTCCTTAGCACTATAATGCATTCTCGGATATGCAGTTTTGGTTAACTGATGCATTCTCAATCATGCATCACGGCATAATACTGCATTATCACTATAATGCATTCTCGGATATGCATCTTTGGTTAAGTGATGCATTCTTAATCATGCATCACGGCGTAATAGTGCATTAGCCTTATAATGTATTCTAGGATATGCAGCTTTGGTTAAGTGATGTATTCTCAATCATGTATCACGGCATAATAGTGCATTAGCATTATAATGCATTTTAGGATATGCAGATTTGGTTGAGTGATGCATTCCCAATCATGCATCATGGCATAATATGCATTAATTAGCACTATAATGCATTCTCGGATATGCAGCTTTTGTTAAGTGATGCATTCTCAATCATGCATCACGGCATAATAGTGCATTAGCACTATAATGCATTCTCGGATATACAGCTTTGGTTAAGTGATGCATTCTCAATCATGCATCACGGTATAATAGTGCATTAGACTATAATGCATTCTCGGATATGCAACTTTGGTTAAGTGATGCATTCTCAATCATGCATCGTGGCATAATAGTGCCTTAGCACTATAATGCATTCTCGGATATGCAGCTTTGGTTAAGTGATGCATTTTGCTTTAGCACTATAATGTATTCTCTGATATGCAACTTTGGTTAAGTGATGCGTTCTCAATCATGCATCACGCCATAATAGGGACTTAACAAAATAATTCGAGGTCAAGGCATCCACTCCCTAATGCATATCCGAGTAAGCTTTATAAGTTTAGGATGAAGCATCATCCTATGCCACGCATCCCTAAGTATGCGTCATGCAAAAATTCAGGGTGTTACACATACTGTCACCAGCTAGTGCTTATTTTGAAACATTATCATTCCTCCCTAAGCAGGGGACTTAATATAGGTGGTGAGTGTTTGACAAGGGCTAGAATTATAAAATTACCCTCTACTAAGCAACAAGAACATATATATATGCATATTTTTGCACATATGTTTAATATAGGATACTGTTTTTCTACTTATATTCCGCAAGCGAATTGAGAACACAGATTCCACCTAAATATTCTAAATTGGCCTTGTAGCCTTATCAATACTCACAATATCCATGTTATATCGAACTATTCTCAAGTCGCATAAATTCCACGGCTGAATTCCTTGAACTTGTATCGAATGCGCATTGATATTCTAGCAACATCCATTAAAAACAGGAATAGCTAATGCTTAAACCCTGAAATACATTATAACTTAATGCTTCATTCGCAACGGATGCACCTCAAATTTCTCTTCTGAATCTAAACATATTACTTTAGCACTTTTCTTAAGTTAAGCCACAAATAATGCGCCACCCCCTATGATGCGCCACAGTCGAGAAGCAATGTCATAAAAGATGCATCGAACCTCTCATTTAGGCTAACCCTATCCTTTCCTCATATTAACGTTAAGATAACACTAGCCATTCGGCTTAGCATTGCATTGGCACTAGTTAGCCACAATAGCGTTAAACCCTAGCACCTAAGAGGTGCTAACTGATACAATCATAATTTATACATATTTACCTCTTAATTAATATTTGCTAGTACTTAATTTTGTGTTAATATTATTGTTTTATTTCTTTTATCAGGTAGTTCATATATAACTCAAAGTTACGGAAAATAGTGTTAAACAGGACTAAGCATGCCATGCCGCCAAACATTAAGCACGATGTGGCCTGTTTTTTTTTTACCTTCTCTGGCTGATTGAACAAAAGAGAAAAAGAGGCTGTCAGACAATAAGAGACAAAGCCTGTAGTAATGGATGTTGGCTCAGTGTTGGGCGTAATGGTTTAGCCAACAGTGGTGTCAGGTGCTATTTCTGTTCGGTCATCTAGAGTAGAAAAGAAAGAAGGTGTTGGCTAGGATCCTAGGTATTGGATAGCGTGAAAGAAGACTTATGAGAGGACGTCATTAAGAATACCTAGAGGTTTTGAAAGTTGGAATTGAGACTAGATACAAGGTCTTGTGGCACACTTCACATGATAAAGAAGAAGAGTAGGCGTTGGGTAGAGAAAAAATAGGTGAGACTTGGCTAAGAGTAGGATGACACACGTGATAGAGAAGTAGGGGAAGGAATACCTAGGTTTTGCTACAAGGTTGGTACGGTGAATGGGAAAGAAGGCTAGCACGTGGGTCTAGCTAGATGTGATTCGATGATAAGAAAAAGTTGTTGACATTGGCTATTGGCTGATAGGAGTAGGTTGGTTGCTTTTGAGTGAGGTATGGTGAATAAAAAGAAAAAAAAAAGTGACGTGATGGGAACAGACCGAGAAGGGGCTAGGTCATAGCTAGTGAGAGAGTTTTGGGATTCGCGTGTGAAAGGCTAAGAGGTATAAAAGAAAAAGTCGGACAGAAGAGTGATGGGACTTTTCTTTTAGCTCTGTTAGGTTTTGTTATATGGGAAAGAGGAGGAGTATCTAGGGTTGATTGAAAAGAAAAGTGAAGGTGACGGCTACTTCTTCTTTTAGACTAGGTTTTGCTTTTCTAGTTTGGAGAAGAAAGAGATAGGCTAGAGAAAAGAGGCAGAGATAGAGACAGAGGGGGGAATTTTCTGTACAGTAGAAAGAAGAAACATCACAGGGTACAGGCGGAACAGAGAAGGAGAGAAGATGGAGACGAACGACTGTGTCTAAGTTTGGTTCAATCTACTTTCTCTCTACTCTCTTAATTATTTTTATGGGTTTTAAGGAACCCAATCCCATGTCTTGCTAATTAATTTGTAGCTAGGGTTTAATGTTGAAACCACTTAAAGTTTTAGATCAATTAAATTGAATTATTTGATACAGACTATTTTGATTTGAATAGATTAATTCCATGATTTTATTTATTGATTTACTAATAAAATTAGTTGTTGCTTCACCGATTCTGTACAATACAAAAACCTATGCGCAGAACTAATAGGATAGAATGTTTGTCTACTTATTTGATATTTCATGCTTGGGTTAAATCCTTAGATGGGGTATGCTTAGAAGAGCCAGATATTATTTGGTGAACCTATAATTAGTTTCGTATTATTTTCTCGCTAATGCAATAAGATTGCGTATGCTGAGACTTATGGCTTTTGATGCTCCATGCTTAGGGTATCCCAGTGATATTTACGACTCTAATACATATAATAGGTGATGTCGATAGAACAAACAATAGATGAATATTCAGGAGTTATGTTTCACTTCAGTAATTAAATATAAATAGTGGTGGATACTGAAAACCCTGGTTACTATTTCTTCCATTTGATTTATTTTTATTAGTTTAGTTTGTTTAATTATTTCATTCATAATTCTAAAAATCCAAAAATATTATTTCTGATTAGTTTAATTGAGATATTGATTGCAGTATTTTCCCGCTCTCTGTGGGTTCGACCCGTACTTGCCGTTGTCTACTAGTTAGACTCCGTGCGATTGCGGTTTATTTATATAGGTATTCTAAAACCATATCACTAACTAATCAAAAATGGTCTTAGCTAGTGCATTTTAGCTTAATAAGGCCTTAGCCAGCGTATGGTCAACTTGGCACCTCAACCTTAGCACCAAAGTGATAAACCTAATTTTAGCAACAAAAGCGAAGCTTTTGTGGATAACGCCCTTGCGCTAATGACCTTGGCTAGCGCCCTTACGTCCTTGGCTAGCGCACTTGCGCTAATGTTGATGGTGAGTTTTTGACAAGGGAGAAAACTGTAATATTCCGTTTTATAATGTTACTTTCCGCCTAATTGCAAAAGCATGAGTGAGATATACAATAATTTTTGACGAACATCAGAATTACAAACATTATTGTTATCTTACATTCCGCAAGAGAATTGAGAATGCATATTCATCTCCTGGCTAAACTAGCCCTGTAGCTCTTTAACATATATATGCACTAGAGAAATTTCAGAGCTTTGTGCAACAAAAACCTCATTATTTCATGTGCATCCATGCAAACTACATTTATAAAATAGAGCATATTGATTATACAAAATCGCAAACATTCAGGATAAAGGAAATATCATATTTGAATAAAAGCGTTAAGTAGATGTAGATCATCTGATTGCAGAGTCGCATCAAGCATAATTTCAAGACTGCAAACTTCCACGGATGAATCTCTTGAAGGTATTTTGTATACACTGCATAAAATTTAAGCATAAATGCCAAACAATTAAGTCTCACAATATTGAGAAACCCCAAATAGACCATAGTCATGGTTATGGAATTAGTCAATGCCAATAAATAATAACATATAGCAATAGCCCTGGCAACAACAAGTACAGGATTTAATAAGCCCTAGCCATGCCTCTAATACAAATGTGTTAAAATAATAAAGGAGACAAAGTCGACCAAAAACAATAAAGTCAATCAAAACCACAAAGCCATAGAGCAACGAAGTCACGAAGGAGTACAAGGACAAAGCATTGAAAGAAAGAGGGACGCGGCTAGCAACAGTGCTAGCGCTGGCGCTGCTTCCGCGCCAACTACTGCGCCCCTCGCACTCCAATACTCCATGCCACTATTTTCCACGCTCCGTGTTGCGGCGCCATTGCCATGCCTTGCTGCTGCCAGCTCCGTGTCCGTACTGCTGTTGTGCCAAGTTTTGCGCTAGCACCCTTTTTTCTCTCTCGCTCAAGCTAGCGTAATTATTTAAGTCATTAATACAACAAAGTTGACATAAAATTGGCGTATTTTTTTGAAACGAGGCCCTCGGTAACGGGACATAAAAACTTATTTTTTATTTACAAGATATTATTTTACAACAAGACTCGTGGCTTCCAATTCTTACGAGATATCAAAATCATATTACATGGGGGATAAAACATGTGGTTTGGTCTGGCGGTTTACATCAACATGGGCGTGACAAACACCCCATGACAAAGAAGTTATAGAGTGAGTGGTAAGTTGGAGCGGTTGTAGAGATAGTGGAGTAATAATCTAGATGATTCCTGAAACTTCCCAAGACGAGGTGGACGGTTATTCCCATAACCCCCACTTCTCGATATCACCACAACTACCACTACTTTACAAGGAAAGTGCGCGGTCTCAAAGGTTATAAATAGGCTGCTTGGCCAATTCAAAAGACAAAATACAGGGAGAACAACAAGAAATAAGCCACATACGGAGAAGAGATAGAAAATCATTCTCAAGGTCTGTGATTTATCCACCACAACACACATACAATTCCTTCAACTTCTTTTTATTCCCTCCCCTAAGATCAACCCTTCTCCTCTCTTTGTTACCAAAGCAGAACAAATATAGACATCCTACTTGTTTGGATTTGTTTTGTACGATTTTGATCCTCGAACCTACAAAAAAATACTTCAGCAGTGCATTGTTTTGCCTAGGAGCAATTTTTTTATGTATAAACAATTGGTGACCACAGTGGGAGATCAACCTCTCGGTAGTAAAAAAAATCAATTCTTCAAAAATGGTGGATTTTAGGTCAGGTTCAGCAACCAATCCCAATTCAAGTTGATCGGCTGTTACTAATACTAATAATTCCAGTGGTGGAGCCCCAGAAATCATTCCTCAAAATACCACTAAAAGTACCAAAACTCCTCTCCGTACCACTGAAAGCGTCAAAGGCAAGGAGCAGGTGTCACCAACCATAGCCGATTTAATGAAGCGACAAGAAACCTTGGATGAAACTCAAATAGCCACAACCACCACTCAGAAGGAAGTTCTCACCAGAGCAGCATCGTCGTCAAACAGAACAAGTCAAGAACACAACTGTCGGCGGCGCTAACACATCAAAAACTAATGCACAAGAGGATAGTGAAGTACAGATCATCACTTACCGTGCACCAAAAATGAGTCAACCACAACTAAACTTTGTTACTCGTGAAGACCTAGAAAGGCTCCTGCGAAATCGTGGATAGAAGATTCATCTTCATTCCATCAATACCAACCCCCATACCCAATAGAAATTCATAGGGTTGCACTGCCGAGCGGATATTCCCCTCCATTCACATTGTACGATGGCACCAGAAACACTCGAGAACATGTTTCTCATTCTTGGAATTACTAGGAGTTCATGAATATAATCAGGTGTTGAGGCTCAAAGAATTCTCGAAAATCTCTTACGAGAAAAGCTTACACTTGGTACACCAACCTCTCTCCCAACAGTATCCACAGTTGGTCTCAGATGGTTGATGCCTTTTATAAGAAGTATTTCTTTGTCTCTGAAGAAATTACTCTTTCGAATATGGGAAGAATGTTTCAAAGGAACGACAAGCATCCCAACGAGTACGTAAAGAAATTCAGAACACAAGCTCTCGACTGCCATGACCAAAACGTGAATGAGCAACAATTGGTGGAGTTTTTCATTAATGGTATGATCCATGTTTATCGTCCCTTATTAGAAAATTTACGATTTCAAACCTTCTCTGAGCTATATGAGGCCGCCAAGAGATCAACAACAACTGATCCAGCCTTGTTGGAAAGGACATGACCCGCCAGAGAAGAAGATCATGGAGATACTCGTGGAACAGACGTCTGGTGAACAAACAACATTCCACCCAGCACTCCATAGGTGTTATCACTGATGAAGGAGCCAAGAGAAAATCAGAACCCCAATCAGCATCACAGGATAAGCGCACTGCATCAGCTTCGGCGACAGCCCCAACTTCAATTCAAGGACAAGGCTCAGCAGAAGCTCCACGTCAGTCATGACGAAACAAGGCAGATTTAATAATCCTGGATTTCCCCTTTCCCATGGAAGAGGTCCTCGAATTGTTAGAACTATGGGTATAGAATTATGCTATCAAGTTACCACATGTGCGACAACCACCTTCTGAAGAAGATACATCAAATCCAAAATACTTTCACTTCCACAGGTTCGTCAACTATCCCACTAGCGAATGCAATGGCTTGAGGCGCATATCCAGAGAAAAAGTCGACTCAGGAGAGAGCTATGCTTGGGGCATGAAGATGTTCACAAAGATCCCCTACCTGTCAGGAGTTTTACTCTTTCCGGAGATTCTGTCAACAGAAATGTATAATCCATGATGAAGCGTGTATGTGAACTTCTTTACCTATCGAAAGCATAATGCAAAGATATTTTCATTGCTCTCAATCGCGTTGTATCGGGTAAGCGTCTACTCTTTGCTGAAAAAGCTACTGACTTCCCCAAAACTACTCCAAAAGACATAATCATCAAACATAATGAGAATCCTAGCTGGGGAATTCTCACCACCGTCTGCCTCAAGGATATCAAGTTCGAGCAAACACTAATTGATGCAAGCACTGATATCAATATCATCACTATCAAGACTCTGAGAGCTGCGGGAATTTCTAGGCATGAAGCCGTACATTTTCCAACAATGATTAATAATTCTGAAGGGAAGTTCAGGAGTACTTATGGCTACATCACTCTTGAAGTAAAAATGGGTGACACCCGAAAACATACAAAGTTTCACATCGCCAAAGAAGATCCAGATTACGACATGGTTCTGAGACACCCTTAGATCCACAACAACAAGGAAGCAACAAGTGTATACCCTTCGCCATTATCAGCACCTCCAAGACTCTCAAACAAGCCAGCAAATTTAGAGGACGACCTATCAGACGAGTTTCGTCGCACAATAGAGCTGAACGTGAAGCAACTACCAGAAGATAACGCAGCATCATATGTCCAAATGTTTCACACGCAAGTAAGTCACGTTCAACCAACTTTTTTGCAACCAACAATCCCACGTAACATCAAAGCTTGGGGACTTGACCCGAATATCAACCCTACTCGGACTCAGCGATGTGAATGGGAAGCTAATCCTTTTCAAAAATTTATCAAATGGATATAGGTTGTCTCTACTTGGGATAAGAAAATTAGCAACCCAAGCACTCAGAATACCTGCCATGGAGTTAAGGGGATCGAACCCGATGCCTTCCATGTCAGAAATACAGTAGAGAAGATCACATCTTCTCCTGTAGAAGAATTGTGTCTCGTCACCGAAACTATGATCGACGGTTACTACAAACTTGTCAATACTGACAAGCCAAAAGGGGTGGTCATGCATAGTAAGTGGTTTACAGCTCACATTGCTTGAAGATATTCTACCACTATCTTATAATATTTTCCTATTTTATGCAATATTTGTAATTCCTCCAAAAATTTATCAACATCTTGCATTCATACTTAGGATTTCAATTTATTAACCAAGCAAAACATTATTTCCTTCAAAATTATATGTGTCTTTGCAAATCATTCAAGAATCCCTACCTACTCAAAAAAAAATCCCAAAATAAAACCATAAAAAGTCATATATCTTAGAAAATCTATAAAACCCAGAAAAAGATAAAAAAAAATCCTTGGACATTAGCTCAGCAACTTCAGAATGACAACGAAAAGATACATCTATCTTCAAAATGACATTAACTTCCCGAGACAGCCTCTCAACTTCATATTTAAACTTAGTAACTGTCTCCAAGCTTGGAGTCGTACCTCTATCTTGCATATACTTCTCAGTAACTTCAAAATGACAACGAAGCCATGCTACATTAAGCTTAGCCCTTTCGGCCGCGTCCAAAACATCTTTCCATTATTGAAGTACTATCTCAAACACGTCTCTACGAGGAAGATAAATCATCTCACGCACCTTTGGAAGTAACAGAGTCACATCATTCTCCAGAGTACGGTAATTCTTGGGGTTACCTACGAAGAAATGGTCGAACTTCTTCCATACTTTGGTATACAGCTCAGCATGGGCGGACGAGACAGTGAAGCCACCAATGCACATATAATCAATTCAATCCCTATCAAACTTGAAGTCAAAATGAACCCCAGCATTCAGATATTCAATCGGTGCAGTCTTTATTATGTAAGCATCCTCACCCAAAGTGTTTTCTTCAACAGTCGCATCCAGAAGAACTTGCCCATGATTTCAAAGTGGAAAAGATACATCATCAACGCCACGACTCATGGTAACCCCTAATTCTTCACCTGCAAGTTCATCTCTCTGGTCCAGCTCACTCCCCCCCTAAAAAGTAGAGATATTATAGAAATCATGTATCAAGCATAAGGATTAAAGTACAAGCCATGGAAGTCATAAAGTATTTCTATTAGCAACCTAAACATTCATTAAAAGTTTTTTGGGTCATGGCATATGGTTTAGAAGAGATACGGGTTGTTTTGCAAAAACGCCAGCAAAAACGTTTTTACAATACCATTCAGAAGAACTGGAACTGGTGCTAATTGGTAAGGAATCTGGGAGTGAATTTTATAAAAAATGATTCATACATATGTCTACTACAACATGATAAAAGGGTACAATAATCGGAGAAGCAAGCTATAAGGGTAGACAAAACGGTCGACTACATGATAGCTGAAAACCTACAGAATTATGCCTGGAAAGTTCTGGACGCTCGGTGTCTGGTCTTTTTCACCTAGAAAATGAACTCCATATTCATAAATTCTTTTTGAAGAAGTTATCTATATCTCTTATATAAAGAATGAGAGGTCAAACACCTCATTCCGACATCGGACGAAGATTCTACGGTCATTACGGCAAGAAGACCTGAATCTGAATTTTTCTGACAGCGAAAATCGCCAAAATTTCACATGAAACCATGCATGGATTTACACGTTTTGGAGTTTAAGAGCTATAATTATGTCACTGTGATTATAAAACAATGAAGGAGACTTAGTTGGAGTTGCGACGAGTCATTAGGAGAAGAACGTGCCTCGTAATATGATTCATCACCAAGTTCTTCATTCTTGACCCTGGTTCCTTCAACTACTTTAGTATGAAAAGATTTCTCAAGTCCCTGGTCATTTGTATCTTCTTCCTCAGAGCCTCCAACCACAACGGTGCCTTCTATCGTCAAAGTATTTATATCGTTAGTCATCTAAGCATAATGGTTATTCACAGGAGTCAGAATTCATCAAATTCAGCAAGATACAGAATTTTTATTTCTAAAGAAAGATCTACTCACAACATAAGCAGCTGAAGCACCAGGAATGGCTGGGATACCGAATTCAAAGGTTCGAGCGCTCAAGTCACTATGACGAGTTATGCTCCCAAGCTATATAAATAAGCTCATCAGAATAAAGTACAAATACATAAAAAAGACTGGGGAAAATGCAAAACACTTACCTTCTTCGAGGGACGGTCTCCACTCCCAGGTATAATCACCCGAGGTCTTTGTATCCAAATTGAGGAGTAACATTCGCTGCTTTATCAGACACACAGTAAATCGGGAGCCATGACTGTAATAAACGAAACGAAATATTTGGTTAACAAATAAGAATACCATGATTAAGCAAAGAAGGACTCAAGATACCTGAAACAAGTTGATGATTGACTCGCGTTTTTCTTCAAAAGAAATCTTCAAATTCAGATGATACGCCAACTTCTTTGCAGAAGGTTCACCACGAACGGCAGAGGGCTTGCTGAACATGAACTTCTTAAGGATAATAAGTTATCTTTCACGGAAATCAACATATTCATCAGTATTACATCCCTTTCTGTGAGCTTGAAGGAAAGAGATGCTTCGATCTGGAATGATATGGGAACCCTCAGATTGCTTAAGCATGTCTACAGAAGGCACCTCGGTACGGTAATAAGGGACAGACTGATCAAAACCCATCTGCCGAGCTGTTCTGTCAATATTATAGTTTTGGGTAATTAAAGTACCAGAATATATAACAAGAATATACCATGGGGTACAACTATTCATAAAAGTGGCTTCACCAACAACAGTTGTATTTCCCTCACCAGTTGGACCAGAGTGTAAGATAACACCGAAGTTCTCAGCAAAAGTCTCTGACGGAATCACATGTGGAAGCTTCAAACCCCAAGGTCTGAAATTCACTTTCTTCTTACTCCAACTAAGTATCGAGCATACTCTATCTCTTCACTCGGGAAAGAAAGCGGAGCCTTTGGTGCATATTCAGGAAAATATTCCGAAAGCCAGGCTCGCATAAACATGGCGTGAATAAAGAACTCTACCTTGGCATGACCATTAGAAGTCTTCATGTCACGAATGAAAGCATCCAAATGAGAATATACAGTACCCAAAAATAAAGTACCTAGAGGAAGATTCCTTCCTCCAGCAAGTACAATAGCAATCGGAATCAGTGGAATCTTCAACTGACCTCCAGGAGAATCTTCAAATATGTCTCTAGAAAGCCAAAGTAAAAGGAATGCAGCGATGCATAGGGGATGATCAACAACAAGACCATCGACACTTGAACTACTGTTCCACCAACACTCATCCCAAGCTGTATAATTCTTGTTATTGCTACCACAGGACTTCTGCAACTCCTCTATTTTCCGAACAAGACATGCTTCATACTTCTTCTCCTGCTCGGACCATTTAACATGAATACTACCAACAACTGGAAATTGCAGTAAGGCCGCTACATCTTCCAGAGTAATTGTTAACTCACCCCAAGCACATACCATTGAATGAATCGGGCCACACCAACGAGAAGCAAATGCAAGCAGACCCTTCGTGTTCTTATTAATTCTTAAGGTCTCAAACGCTCGTACAACATGGAATATTTTGGCATTTTCTAAGACTAGCTTCACCTGAGGATTCTTCAACATAACTTAGCCCACGAGGCCCATCCAGGAAAAGGAGTTTGGATGTCTTGAAGTCAACAAACGAAGGATTGTACTCTTTCCTCTGCAAACAACACTTGACAATAGTTTATGGATAAATATTCCGGGGTCGAAGAACGGAATCAACGTTCATAATAAAAATGCCAGCATAATCAGGGTCAGCAGCATCTTCAGCAACGCCATCAAAGAATTTATCATGGATGGTAGGCACGTCATCCAAGGAAATAACATCATAATTTTCAATTCTATCGTGACTAGAACCAATAGTAGTAATATCTTCAAGATTGCCAGATATCTACAACGGGTTCAAATAATATCTACATCAGCAATTGGACAACCGTATACAAGGTTTGGCACTACTCTATGTATACATATATGTCTATCACTAATATGCAAATACATACAGATATGTACATAAAAAAAAAGAGTTGCTATAAACCCTAGCGTACCTGGTTAAAGCTTAATGTGGTTATAGCAAAGCCAATTGAGAATTTCTACAATCAGAATCAAAAATTACGAAATTAAGGTCCACTTGCAAAACATGGGCGAAAGAGACAATTATCAAATTAATGGCATATTAATGCAATTGAATAAGCAATGATAATTGAGAGAAGTGATTCAGTACTTACCCTTAAAAAAAAGGGAAAGTGTAGAGGAAAAATGTGAGTGAAAAACTCACGAGAAAAAAAAAGATACTTCATGTAACACCCGTAATTTTCGTATGACGCTTACTTAGGGATGCGTCATGGCCTAGGATGAAGCTTCACCCGAAGCTTATAAAGCTCACTTAGGATTGCATCAGGTTGTGGATTCCTTGACCTCGAATTGTAGTATTAAGGCCCTATTACGCGTGATGCATGATTGAGAATGCATCACTGACCCTATGTGGAGTACTCGAGAGCGCATAATAGTGCAAATGCACGATTATGATGTGATGAGAATGCATCATTAAACTAACGCTACATATTCGAGAATGCATCATAGTGCAAAGGCACTATTATGCCGTGATGCATGATTGAGAATGCATCGCTGAACCAACGTTTCGTATTCGTGAATGCATTATAGTGGTAATGCACTATTAATGTCGTGATGCATAATTGAGAATGCATCACTGAACCAATGTTGCGTATCCTCGAGAATGCATTATAGTGCCATGGTACTATTATGTCGTGATGCATGATTGAAAATGCATCACTGAACTAATGTTCTTATTCGTGAATGCATTATAGTATTAATGCACTATTATGCCGTGATGCATGATTGAGAATGCATCACTAAG
>JAJJMC010033691.1:824078-930522 GCA_023531435.1 Papaver californicum | reverse complement strand
TGCTAATGCACTATTATGTCGTGATGTATGATTGAGAATGCATCACTGAGCCAATGTTGCGTACCGACAATGCATTGTAGTGTTAATGCACTATTATGTCGTGATGCATGATTGAGAATGCCTCACTGAGCCAATGTTGCATACCTAGAACACATTATAGTGCTAATGCACTATTTTGTCGTGATGCATGATTGAGAATGCATCACTGAGCCAATGTTGTGTATCAAGAATGCATTATAGTGCTAATGCACTATTATGCCGTGATGCATGATTGAGAATGCATCACTTAGCCAATGTTGCGTACCAAAAATGTATTATAGTGATAATGCACTCTTATGCCGTGATGCATGATTGAGAATGCATCACTTAGCCAATGTTAGGTACCGAGAATGCATTATAGTGCTAATGCACTATTATGCCGTGATGCATGATTGAGAATGCATCACTAGAAAGTGCAGTAGATGAACGCCATATATCCTCCTTATATCACTTGTATAAATGTAAATAAAACATATATAGGGAGAAGGTGTACGTTGGAAATCGATGATGCTTAGCTATACCAACCAGATGGTGGAATTGCCTTAGAGGCGCCAACCAGAAAGAGGATTTGCCTTAGAGGCGCCAACTAGAAAGCGGATTTGCCTAGAGGCGCGAACCAGTTAGCGGATTTGCCTAAATACGCCAACCAGAAAGAGAATTTTCCTAGAGGAGCCAACCAGTTAGCGGATTTCCTTAGAGGCGCCAACTTGTTGGCGTTTTTTCCTAAGTGCAGTCTATGGATTTGACTTCCCTTTCTTTTATTTATTTGTGAAAATGCGAATAAAACATATATAGGGAGGGAGCTTTGCTTGAATGTGATTGAGCGGTAATGCACATATATATGCGATATGGCCTATACATTGGAGCATACTTGATGCTAAAGCATCAGTATGCTTATAGCTTAACCGATGAAGCTTGAATGTACATGAGCGGTAATACATACACACACACACACACATATATATATATATGCGATGTGGCCTATACGTTGGAGCATACTTGATGCTTAAGCATCAATATGCTTGTAGCTTAGCCCATAAAGTGAATTATGCGAAAGCATCTTTCAATCGTGTTATGTACTCGAAAACGCATATTTGCATAGTAAATAGAAATAGTTATGCACAAGATAGTGCATACCTTGCGAAGTCCTTCGGCCTATACGGACTAGGCTTTACTTAGCCTTTGGCCTTGCGATGAAGTGGGAATTGATGCTAGCTTTGCCTTAATAGGCTTAAGTTGCTTGTTCCTTTTGAATTGACACTTTGATGAACTACGTTCATGCTTGATCCCTTCAAGGTACGGGTTGGGTATGTAGGAAGCCAAAATACAACGTATTGAGGCGCAGCATCTTGTCGCTCATATCATCTAATTTGGATATGATTGCGACGCTTGGGTAACTCATATCATCTGGCTTGGTAATGCTATGAAAGAGATGATTGTTACTGAACTTGATGAGGTAGTTAAAATTCCATTCGATGGTTTGTTCCTACTTCCTAGCAACCGTTACGGCATGGAATGGCACGTGCCTGGATGTTGCACCCTTGCCAAGAACAAGATCAGTGCAGACTCCAGCGCATGGTCGAAGCAGAATTGATGAAGCAAAAAATTAGGCTTGAAATGGCCTAGGTGCTAGTGCAAGGCATGAGTCAGGCCTGGACAATGAGCGAAATTATGTGATGCTTGCCAAAGGCATTCACCATTGGCTTTAATGGTCATGTACCCTTTGTTTAATAATGGTGAGTTGGAACGATATGGAAACTACGTTCTGAGTACCATGCTTGCAAAGCATGCTTGGAAAGGCCAATATACCTGCATACGCAGCGAGAAGTTAAGCTTTAAGGTCCGGTTACAATCTTTCAGGGCACGCATCGGGGAGTTTTGGCATGCCCAACGTATAGCACCGGAGGTGGAATTTTCCGGTCCGTGACAAATGGTATCAGAGCAAGTTCCGAGAAAACACTAGGGACTGTGCGTTTTGGACTCGTCAAGTGAGTGTTGGTAATGTGACTACAATATTTTTCCTTCAAAAGAAAAAGGAAAAAGGGATAGAAGAGTAGGCCAATTGTTATGCAAAAAGAAGAGCTTGAATATACATGAGCGGTAATACACACACACACACACAGATATATATATATGCGATGTGGCCTATACGTCGGAGCATACTTGATGCTTAAGCATCAATATGCTTGTAGCTTAGCCCATAAAGTGAATTATGCGAAAGCATCTTTCAATCGTGTTATGTACTCGAAAACGCATATTTGCGTAGTAAATAAAAATAGTTATGCTTAAGCTAGTGCATACCTTGCGAAGTCCTTCGGCCTATACGGACTAGGCTTTACTTGGCCTTTGGCCTTTTGATGAAGTGGTAATTGATGCTGGCTTTGCCTTAATAGGCTTAAGTTGCTTGTTCCTTTCGGATTGACACTTTGATGAACTAAGTTTATGCTTGATCCCTTCAAGGTACGGGTTGGGTATGTAGGAAGCCAAAATACAACTTATTTAGGCGCAACATCTTGTCGCTCATATCATCTAATTTGGATATGATTGTGACGCTTGGGTAACTCATATCATCTGGCTTGGTAATGCTATGAAAGAGACGATTGTTACTGAACTTGATGAGGTAGTGAAAATTCCATTCGATGGTTTGTTCCTACTTCCTAGCAACCGTTACGGCATGGAATGGCACGTGCCTGGATGTTGCACCCTTGCCAAGAACAAGATCAGTGCAGACTCCAGCGCATGGTCGAAGCAGAATTGATGAAGCAAAAAATTAGGCTTCAAATGGCCTAGGTGCTAGTGCAAGGCATGAGTCAGGCCTGGACAATGATCGAAATTATGTGATGCTTTCCAAAGGCATTCACCATTGGCTTTAATGGTCATGTACCCTTTGTTGAATAATGGTGAGTTGGAACGATATGGAAACTACGTTTTGAGTACCATGCTTGCAAAGCATGCTTGGAAAGGCCAATATACCTGCATACGCAGCGAGAAGTTAAGCTTTAAGGTCCGGTTACAATCTTTCAGGGCACGCATCGGGGAGTTCTGGCCTGCCCAGCGTATAGCACCGGAGGTGGAATTTTCCGGTCCGTGACAAATGGTATCAGAGCAAAATCCGAGAAAACACTAGGGACTGTGCGTTTTGGACTCGTCAAGTGAGTGTTGGTAATGTGATTACAATATTTTTCCTTCAAAAGAAAAAGGGAAAAGGGATAGAAGAGTAGGCCAACTGTTATGCAAAAAGAAGAGCTTGAATATACATGAGCGGTAACACACACACACACACACGCACACACACACACACACACACATATATATATGTATATATATATATATATGCGATGTGGCCTATACGTCGGAGCATACTTGATGCTTAAGCATCAATATGCTTGTAGCTTAGCCCATAAAGTGAATTATGCGAAAGCATCTTTCAATCGTGTTATGTACTCGAAAACGCATATTTGCGTAGTAAATAAAAATAGTTATGCATAAGCTAGTGCATACCTTGCGAAGTCCTTCAGCCTATACGGACTAGGCTTTACTTGGCCTTTGGCCATGCGATGAAGTGGTAATTGATGTTGTCTTTGCCTTAATAGGCTTAAGTTGCTTGTTCTTTTCGAATTGACACTTTGATGAACTACGTTTATGCTTGATCCCTTCAAGGTACGGGTTGGGTATGTAGGAAGCCAAAATGCAACGTATTGAGGCGCAGCATCTTGTCGCTCATATCATCTAATTTGGGTATGATTGTGACGCTTGGGTAACTCATATCATCTGGCTTGGTAATGCTATGAAAGAGACGATTGTTACTGAACTTGATGAGGTAGTTAAAATTCCATTCGATGGTTTGTTCCTACTTCCTAGCAACCTTTATGGCATGGAATGGCACGTGCCTGGATGTTGCACCCTTGCCAAGAACAAGATCAGTGCAGACTCCAGCTCATGGTCGAAGCAGAATTGATGAAGCGAAAAATTAGGCTTGAAATGGCCTAGGTGCTAGTCCAAGGCATGAGTCAGGCCTGGACAATGATCGAAATTATGTGATGCTTGCCAAAGGCATTCACCATTGTCCTTAATGGTCATGTACCCTTTGTTGAATAATGGTGAGTTGGAACGATATGGAAACTACGTTTTGAGTACCATGCTTGCAAAGCATGCTTGGAAAGGCCAATATACCTGCATACGCAGCGAGAAGTTAAGCTTTAAGGTCCGGTTACAATCTTTCAGGGAACGCATCGGGGAGTTCTGTCCTGCCCAGCGTATAGCACCGAAGGTGGAATTTTTCGGTCAGTGACACTTCACGTGAGCAAATGCTCGCGTAAAAAAAAAGTTACCTGATCGGTGTCGGAAACCGGCAAGAGGATCGCCAGCAGTGATTGGACGGTGACGGCGCTGACGAGAAGAAGAGCTATTGCAGATAAAAAAAAATAAAAAAGGGTCGGCGGTGATGGTGATGAGAAGAATAAAAAATAATAATAGATAAGTGTTTATCTCCCTCTTATAGTAATTGATTCCCAAATTTAGGCAAACAAGGATTTCTTTTTTGAAACCATGCTCCTGTATTGCACAAGGGTCAATTATCGATCTCTTCACCATACAAAATCAGTCGCGTCTCGCAAAAATTACACTCTCCATACGGTGCTACGTAATCCTACAAGCATTACTACACCAACTATTGCTCCTTCATCGACTACTCGACAGTATTGGAGCATCATCAAATCAGAATTCCTGGTAATGTCCAACAACTAAACTATTTTATTTATTTTTCTTATAGCAATAAAATAAAAAATCATTATCTAGTGCTTACCAAGAAACACATTATTGTTTCGCGCTAAATAGAGGACCTAATGTTGATGGTGAGTTTTTGACAAGGGAGAAAACTCTAATATTCCCCTTTATAATGCTACTTTTCGCCTAGCTGCAAAAGCATGAAATAGATATACAATAATTTCTTACGAACATCAGAATTACAAACATTATTGCTATCTTACATTTCGCAAGAGAATTGAGAATGCATATTCAGCTTCTGGCTAAACTAGCCTTGTAGCTCTTTAGCATATATATGCACCAAAGAAATTTCAGAGCTCTGTGTAACAAAAACCTCGTTATTTCATGTGCATCCATGCAAACTACTTGTATAAAACAGAGCATACTGATTATACAAAATCGCAAACATTCAGGATAAAGGAAACACCATATCTGAATAAAAGAGCTAAGTAGATGTATACCATCTGATTGCAGAGTCGCTTCAAGCGTAATTTCAAGATTGCAAACTTTCACGGCTGAATCTCTTGAAGGTATTTTATATGCACTGCACAAAAGTTAAGCATAAATGCCAAACAATTAAGTCTCACAATATTGAGAAGCCCCAAATAGACCATAGTCATGGTTATGGCATTAGCCAATGCCAATAAATAATAACACATAGGCAATAGCCCTGGCAACAACAAGTACGGGCTTTAATAATCCCTAGCCATGTCTCTAACACAAATGTATCAAAATATTAAAGGAGACAAAGTCGACCAAAAACAATAAATTCAATCAAAAACCAGAAAGACATGGAGCAACGGAATCACGAAGGAGTACAAGGCCAAAGCATTGAAAGAAATAGGGACGCGGCTGGCAGCAGTGCTAGCGCTACCGCCCCTCGCGCTCTCGCGCTCTCATGCTCCATGCCGCCATATTCCACGCGTTGTATTCCCGCGCCATTGACATACCTTGCTGCCCCAGCTACATGCCTTGTTGTTGCCAGCTCTGTGTCCGTACTGCTGTTGCGCCAAGTTTTGTGCTACCATCCACGCTCCATTTGCTGTTTCTGTGCCTTGCTTCTGCCATGCATTATTTTCTCGAGCTAACACCCTTTTTTATCTCTCTCTCGAGCTAGCACAATTATTTAAGCCATTATTATAACAAAGGTACATAAAGTCCATTGGAGACATTATTTTACAACAAGACCCGTGGCTTTGAAGCTACGGCTCCACCAATTCTTACGAGATATCAAAATCATATTACATGGGGGATAAAACATGGGTTTTGGTCTGGAGATTTACAACAACATGGGCGTGGCAAACACCCCATGACAAGGAAGTTATAAAGTGAGTGGTAAGATGGAGCGGTTGTTGAGATAGTGGGGTAATAATATGGAAGATTCCAGAAACTTCCAAGACGAGGTGGACGGTTATTCCCATAACCTCCACTTCTCCATCCCACAACTACCACTACTTTGTAAGGAAAGTGTGTGGTCTCAAAGGTTATAAATAGGCTGCTTAAGCAATTCAAAAGACAGAATACAGAGAGAACAACAAGAAATAAGCCACAAACGGAGAAGAGATAGAAAATCATTCTCAATCTCTGTTATATTTCCACCACAACACACATACAATTCCTTCAACTTATTTTGCTTTCTTCCTCTAAGATCAACCCATCTCCTCTCTTTGTAACCAAAGTAGAACAAATACATACATCCTACTTGTTTTGGATTTGTTTTCTACGATTTTGGTCCTCGAACCTACAAAAAGTACTTCAACAATACATTATTTTGCCTAGAAGCAATTGTTTTAGGTACAAACAACTAACGGCCTTGGCTAGCGCCCTTGGAAAACGCCTTTGTGGCTAACCCCCTTGCGCTAGCGCCCTTGTGGTCAACGCCCTTGCTGCTTGCGCTTGCACCCTTGTGGCCAACGCCCTTGATGTGGCTAGCGCCCTTGCTTGCGCTAAGACCCTTGTTGTTGCTAACGCCCTTGTTGCTTGGATAGCGCCCTTGTTATGGTTGACACCCCTGGCACTGGCACCCTTGTCCTAGCTCCAATGCATTTCTAGCAAAACCCAATGCGCCTCTAAGGCTAATACGTCCTTAGTTGTACTTAGTGACTTGGCCACAAGTATATTTGTGATAAAACATCACTGCTAACTATACAATTAAAGTGCTAACTTCAAACCTCCTTGGTGCTAGCTTCCTAGCACTAGTACAATTAATATTGACCAAAAGTTATGCATGTTGGTCTTACTCCTGAGACGTTAGCACTCTAGCCTTTTATGTTCAAGAGTTAACACCTTCTTATTTGCACTAAGTAGCTAGTGTTGGCTTTGCTAGCTACTTTGCTCAGAAATATGCCTTTCCTCTCAATATAGGTCCTACATTAAGTCTTCTCTGAATTTCAGCAGGTTCCCTTTCTCGAAGAACCCTCTATAATATTTGGCCTCAAAGGCCTCTCAGACTTACGATAAGTCGTTTATAAGCTAATGCTTAGCTATTAAATACGCTATGTTACTTTTAAACAAGTACATGACCACTAACATTCACAGACCCAACATTAATCATTCTGGATGTTAATCAAGTGAGTCACACAACTTACCTCACTGACTTAGCAAGTCATTTGACTTGACTTGACTTAATCAAAACCATAGTGGCCTATAACTCTACTATTTCCACGAGATATCAAATACAACATGGGGGGATTCTCATTGAGGTATTAGTCTAACGATCTACGATATCGTGGGTGGTGATACAACCCCTACGAACAAGAAGGTAACAAGAAGTGGTCGGTTACAGAGCAGTTGAGAGGATGGGGAGTAGTGGTCAGACATGTCTCCCCTACTTTTTGGGAACCGCCCCACTACGATCTCCATAATCATCACTTCTCCACCTCTTCCTAACTTCCAAAAATTACGATAATATCAGTGTGTCCTCTTCAAACTATAAATGGATGATTCTCATCTATTCAAAACAAGAACAGGACAGAAAACACAACAAAAACAATCATTCTAAAGAAACCAAAACGTATAGTTAATGATTTCTCTACGGATAATCCATTCTTCTTCACACATTACTGAAATTTCTCAATCTTTTTTGCTTCCCTCCTCTAAGACCTACCCAAATCTTTTCCATCTTTGTAATCGAACAGGACGTGAACGACCATACCTTGGTTTAGGCTCATCCTGTTCGAGCTTGATCTCTCGAACCTACTTAAAAGTACCACTTGGTAGTACATTTGTTTTCACCATAAAACAATGAACTAAAGCAACAGATGGAAATTGTGCTCTATTGTCACTCCAAGGAGAGCTACCTGCATTAAGATCCATATCAACAAAAGATTTTTGCATAAATTGCATAGGACCACTGTTATTCTTTGATGTAGCATACCTAAATTTGTATCTTCTAGCAAGATGTCCTGGTTTGTTACAAATTTGACAAGTGATAGAAGCATAATCAAGAATTTGCTTTTATTGTGGGTTAAATTCTACTTTCTTGAAGCCAGGAGGAGTAGGATAGGTATGAGTGGTATTAGAACCCAAGGTTTATTTTCTTTCATCTGTGGTTGTGAAGAATTTTGATAGAAAGAATGTGGAGATGATTGTGGCTTCTTGAAAGTAGAGTTGTATTGAGATTGTTGTCTTCTAACAAAGAAAGCTATTTGTAGGATCAAGTTTTAAAGGAGAATATGAATCATAGTCTTGATATTTCAAGAATTGTTCATCACTAATTAATCTGGATCTCAGCTCAGAAAAAAAGGAAGAGGCGGTTCTCTATTTTGAACACTAACAAAAAAATAAATATAAATTTTCCTAAACCATTGAGAGCATACATTACTAAATTAGCATCTTGAACTGCTTCTCCAATTTCATCAAGAGAATTAGCTATGGTCTTTAGTTGATGAAGAAACACATAAATTGTTGAAGATTCTTTCTTAATAGAAAGCAACTGAGATCTTAACATGGATTTCTTAGCAAAAAAGTTCTCAGTGAATAACTTTGCGAAACGTAACCATTTCTCTCTAGCAGATTTTCGACCAAGCATCTCAGTTGTTAAGGATTTATCTATATGCATTCATAAAAGATCCAACAAACCTATCCATCAGTAACCACTAACCATTCAAGATAATTTGGATTCGAAACTTCAACATTGTTGAAAACCACAGTAGGAGATTCAGGAGGTATTGAACCATCAACAAAACCAAAAAGATTTGTACAAATCAAAATGGATGAGATCTGATCCTGCTATACAAGATAGTTTGAAGCATCAAGCTTAATCGACACAAAGTTTGCAATATTTTGAACAAGAATACTAAATTTCTGTTGAAAACCAAGAGGAGGATAAAACTGTGGTTGATGTTGATACTGAAAATTTATAGGTTGTGATTGTGGTTTTTGTTGGTGATGTTGAAAAAATAAAGATGGTTGTGGTGTTGATGTTTGTTAATTTAGGTTTGAATTTTGTGGTGGAAGTGGTGATTGTTGTAATTGTTGTTGTTATCGTTGCGATGGTGTTTGTTGTTGATTCTGCAATGATGATTGTTGTTAATTCTGTAATGTTGTTTGTTGTGGTGAAGGTAACAGAGGAAAAGAATAACATTATTTAGTTGTTGATTGTTTAAGTTGTTGTTTTGTTGTTGAGCAGCGGAAGAAGTAGAAGCTTTAGTTGTTATGTTAGAGGCTTGTTGTGTTTGAGTGGTTCTCACCATTGTTGCAGAGTTTAAGTTTCTCTTAATGGTTTTGATACCATGTAAGAGTTGAGAAGAAAATGTATTAATGAATTATACCTAAACTATTACAAAGCATTGATTATATATAGTACAATGACATATAACAACTAAAAAAAGGGAACAAAGAAATGATAAACCGACTTCAGATACAGGCTAGCACTAGTACAAATGTTAAGACTCTACTGGTCTGACTAATACAATGCTAACAGTAAATAACTAATATATCCTGATCGTCGGATCACTTAAATGGTATCCTGCTAATCTCGGTACCCGCCATATAAATCATGGTCACTTTATTATTCCCTCAAGGGATCAAAATAAGAACGTAATATATAAAATTTTCCTTCACAGGATGGTCACTCTATTATTGACTCAAATGATGTTAAAATGAGAATTTAATGGAGAAATATCAGCTACTTATCCGGTTGTCTATCATGTCCCAGGAGTAGGGACGGGCTTAATGAGGGGTTAACTGAGGCTCTAGTCCGTCCCTTAATTTGGTTAGAAGTTTTTTTAATGTACTAATTAGTCTAACTTTTGTTGTTAGCCCAACATTAAATTGATATTAGTCCAACAGTAATAATCCAAAGTAATATGAAGACTTATTTAGCATATGTAAAATCATGATAGCTTATTAAAATTGATATATGTGTGTAATCAATTAGTTTTCCACGTCGTTACCACCATTAGCTTGTGAAGAAAACTTTAAATTTAAAATTCATACTTATAAAAAAAATTGATTTTAACGAAAATGACAATATTGATACTGTTCCACAACCAAATGGTCCTAAAAATAAAAAACAAGATATTTGATTAGTATTTTATTTATGAACCATAACTAATTAATAATTACACGATTCATTTAAAAACTTATCACAACCTTTGATCGTATTATAAATTAGTATCATTCCAGTTCTACCCAAAAAAAATCCTCCATCCGTCCCCGCCCATGAGTAAAAGACGGTAATAGCACATGCCACGTGGTAAAGAGCTCACCTGTATCATGCAGCAAAGATGTGTAAACTAGTTCAAGAAAAGAGAATTTTTGTATGGCTTTTTTCTTTCCAAGATTGTGAAGATACTAAAAACATAGAAAAGAACGAAACACAGGGAACCGATCTGAAAACAACCAAACAGTGATGAAAGAGTTAAACAAGTAAAGACAAAATTAGGAATGTTGATACAAACCAAGTAATACTAGCAATTAGTAACATGACAAGAAATCATGTCATACTTGGAGTGGAGACGTGTGGGCCTGTAGGTATGAATACACGTATTCTCTAGTGAATACAAAAGCCAGATGTCCGTTAAACTTAAAATTAGATAAATAGGCACGTGTGACAGACATGATCCACGTGTTTATGTGGTATAAATCTGTGAGAATAGAGTTTATTTAGGTATTTTTTTAGAGATACTTTATGAAGGGCCGTAAATTTAATATCTAAATATGATCTAAGTAGTAGAAGATTTATTACCAAAATACTTTTATAAAAATAGTGAAATGATAATATATTCTAATATACAAACTCTTTTATACTGAACGAACCTAAAGAATAGAAAAAGGGAAGTTCCACACCTTGTATATTCCTGACCAGTTATTTACATAGATCCAAATACCAAATTGGTCATAGAATTAGCATTATATATATAACAGGATACTAAAATTTTATGGAAAGAATAATGTTACGTATGTATTTGGAAAAATTCAAAAAAAAAAAAGTCAACTAACATTTTTTTAACGGTCTTCAGTTAGTCTACAGTCCTATTGTATCAACTGTATTTTCTATAATACATACCCTAATTAAACTTTAAATTCACAATCATTTTATAAAATATTTCGTTTTTTTAGATTGTGCTTGAACATGGTCTGTTGTATGGGTATCAGTATTGTATTGGTCCTCGTTTATACACAAGTATTGATGACATCGGGGAAAATGGTCGATATACTTACCAGAACTAAAAATTTCGTTATACGTAAGGTATCATTGTCATCCATCCTATAGATTTGCATATAATGGATGCTTAAATATACTTGATAATATACTAGTTAAATAAAATTGATTGAATAATCTAATCCGAAAAAAATCATTAGTACAAAAATGGGATTAGGTAACAGTTAAAAACTGTCACTGAACTATTAATGTGACAGTTTTGAATTTATTTTGCACTATCACTAAAGCCCCTGTTACAAAAGGTCTTACAAAAACTGTTACGGTATCATGACTATAGGTAGCAGTTATGTCATAAATCTGTTGTTGTTGACTAGATACAGTGATATTTTTTAATAAGAACTGTCATAAAAAACTCGATTTCTTGTACTAAAATAACAATTTCTTCATAAACCTGTCATTGTTGACAAGTAGCGGTAACATCTTCTATTAAAACTGTCATCGAAAACACGATTTCTTGTACTAGGGTAACTGTTTTTTTCATGAACCTGTCATAGTAGGTAAGGATATCTAGATAAAACTGCCATGTAAATCCTATTATGTGACGCATTACTTGTTAAACTGTCATCATACACCTAGCTCAAGGGTAACAGATTTTCTACAACTATCATATAGAACTTATTGCAGTTAAAGTTACATGTGATACTTTAAATTGAAATGGAGAGCTAATTTTTATTTTTATTTTGTATTTCTCTGAATTTAAGGTTCAACAAAATGATGATAGAACTAAGGATAAAATAAATAAAAGATCATTCCTTCATTACAAAAGAAGAAAAATCATGAACTTTAATGCACTAAATTCAGTAGTTTCCACTGCCTTCTTGTTTGGAGGTCTTGCTCTCGCCATCTTTAGAATAATTTGTACAGTTGTAACCTTCATTGTAAACTCCTGGAGCAAAGTACTCTCGATACCTGTAAAGCAGATCACATTTTAAATAATAAGAGATCGATATCCAAAACATGTCGAGACCAAAAAAAAATAATCAAACATCCTTCATCCTTCATGTTGGGATATTACAAGACCACTTAAGCTTTCCTCCATGAAAACAATGAAAGATGTAATACTAGAAAGGTTTCCCTATCTATTAATTCTTTATTGGACGAACAAATCTAAGAATTTTAACAGATCCTTTAACTGCCCTTGATGTTGCGAAGATTAACAAGCATCCTTTGTTTAATCGGTTCTAATATCATGGAGTAAAATAACTGAAAACAACATAAAGGATGCGAGTGACTACCTTTATACCAATTAAATGACATTTTGTTGAAATTTGCCTGATTCTGAATTTTTTCCAGCAAAATCCTTTCCATCTCTGTTGCACCTCCATCTGAATCACATAGAACAGAGAAACAATAATAAAGTCTGTCTATTTGCAATAGAACAAGTGCAACCCAGATTATGCATCAAACTTTCTTGTTCAAAGACAAAATTTGAACTTACGATAATTATATGCAAATAGGAAGACAAAGTAACACATTTTCCCTATGCAGATTAAAATGATTAACACTAGCTAAATTTTAATAGACAATAACTCCTTGTTTAAATTAAACCCACCCTACTTAGATGTCTACAAAAACAATGCATATAAGCAAAGATCTAAATTCCGAGCAAGAACCAAGAGAGACAAGTAGGAGACAACAGCAAGGAAGTAATTATTCAAGGGTGAAGTGTTTGACTAGGATTACAGCGAGGCAAGTTCAAACCTTGAGAAAAATTGTTAATAACTATAAAAAGTATTTTTTTAAGGGGTTTTAGGGGTAACAAGAGTTCAAGGACCTAGGCGATGGACATCAACTTGACATGAATCAAGTACAACAATGTTCTGGATGTAGATGACAGCATTCACTTCAGCTAGGTACTGATCCACTACTAAGAGAATAATTAAAAAAAAAAAATCAATTATATGTAAGAGAAATATTTTTTTTCTACTAAGCACATCAGAAGGATCAATTACCCGACCTCCGTTTCACCGGATTAAAGCATGATCCTAGATGTATGAATTTTATGATAGAATTTCATTCAGCTGCAAGTTTAAGCCATCAGTAAAAATTCAAGAGGAGAATCACCCAAATCCCAGTAAAGAAAGAAAAGTGAACCCTAATGCATAGTTAAACACAGTCAAGAACATAGAAATGGTTGAGAGATTAGAAGCCAATATATATATATACATCAATACATGTCAAAGAGTGGCTCCAACACTAGACAGTCCATGTGATTAAATTAAGGTCATCCACAATTTTCGAAACTTTATCTCCAATGATTGACCAAACCAACATAGAGCTTCTCCATCCGAAAGCACAAACAAAAGAAATTATAGTGATAATCATCAGTCCATAAAAAACTCATTCTTTAATCCAATCACCATCATCTAAAAATTGGCTATCATTCTTAGCCCAAATACCCCAAAAAAATCATATAAGGACAATGAATTATATGATATACACAGTCACTCAATTTGATAAAATCATATCTAGTTGATTAAACCACTAGTAAAATGAGATAAAAGAAAACAACTATTCATGAGCTGATTTTCAAAAAAGTAAAATTAGAGAAGAAAGACTTGCCCTTGTCACCGATGAGAAGAAGTCTAATAAGGAGACCATTAACAGATCTAGTTCTTGCAGGTGCTACTTCATTTCTTCTTCTTGACTTCTCTCTGAATCTCTTCCTCCCCAAAAAAAATTTCAAAGAGATAATAGGAACCATCACCTCTTCTGCCACAACAGTTATCGCCACCACCATCAACCTCTTTTACAACAAATCACCAATAGAACCATAGGTTTGTTCACAAAATTTGCTATTTTCTAATGATTATGCAACCCTAGATTTGATTGAGGCTTGAAAAACAGATCTCTACCACCAGTAATTAGATTCACTCAATCTCTGAAGAATTCCGAGAAAGAGTTTTAGCGCATGCGGTTTCCTAGATCTAAAAAAACCTGTAAATAACAAAAAATCTTTTTTCTCTTTTGCCCTAATCTATAACTAAGGCAAAGCAGTGAACGTGTATTAATTGTTTCCTTTTGTTTGTGTAACACGTGTCTAGCTAACAACATGCTACGATCTAGCAACCCACTAACATAGAAAACAATTTGAAAGATTCGCTGAGGGGTTTGAATCTTACCCTTGCAATTTATAAGTTACAAAAGCATTGTCAGATTTGCAAAGACGAGCAAACAACTAATATAACAATTTGTGCTGAAATTATATACAAAAAAAATATCATTTACCTTTGACATGTGAGATTCCATGATATGTCTTCGTCTTTCAACATCAGGATTGGGAACAGCAATGTTACGGTCAAAACGCCCAGGACTAATAAGTGTTTTATCCAAAGACTTGGAGAAGTTGGTCGCAGCAATAACTATAATTCCATCATTTTGTTTAAAGCCATCAAAGCTCGACAAGCAACTGATTCAAAGTCACTTTCATGTACTATTGATCCTTAGGGTTACGGCTCCCTCATATTGCATCCATCTTATCGATGAAAATTATACATGGAGACCGTTTTTTTGCTGCAGCAAATAGATCTCTCACTCTCCTTGCCCCCCACACCAACAAACATTTCCTCAAATCAGTAAACCCGAAATTCTTGTTTATCTCAAGTCATAGACGAGCTCCTGATTCAGTTCGCATCAAAACCCTAATTTAAACCTAAGTTCTGACTTTGTATCAACAAACCCAAATAAATCAGACAGAAACCCAGATTTCTTGCTTTGAAGTTTCACTTTCTCCCCATGTTTCTTCTGGTGGTAAGCCATACATCTGGCGGAAGACTTTGGCAAATATTGTCATGTGTCAATAAAGGAAAGGTGTAATTACATTAGAATGTGGAGATCTAAGAATACATTATCCCCAGTCGTAGTGACATCTTTAAAGCAGATGATGACAGCTTAGGCAATCCCATTGCCTTGAGAATCTACAAAACAGGATATGAACAAGGAAATTGTGTATTCAGTTGAAAACTTAAGCAATCAGAAATAAAATAGATATATACAACTGAAAGCAAAGATCTCAGTAATGCCTTACCAGTTAGATTTTGGTGTTCGCGAAAGAGGAGGTAGCGCCGCTGTGAGAAAACGATGCAGGAAGAACTTTCCCAAAAGTAGGATAAAAGAAGGATTTTCCACAGCTCCCTATGAACCACCTTTTTAACATGTAGAAATCAATATTATACAAAGCACGAACTCAAAAAATAAAATAGACTCGTTAAAACCAACAAGAAAGTATAAACCAATACCATCACATAATACTAACTCTACAAGGGGTCACTAGTGCTTAAATAAATTTCTTACAGCATGAAGGTGATGCTTAAGAAGCCTGAGTCCTGAGATCCAAACCAAGTTGTTTCTACTCCTCAAGACCGTAATCTTCACCAAAGTATTTATCAACCAACCCATATGTCAATATTCTGAGGTCTTCGTTCTGATGGAACTGAAATCTTCCCTTAGCATCGATACCATCTTCCCGTTCGACAAGTTTTGGCCCCTCTTTATCAGGCATCCCCCTCATGACCTGCACAAATTATGTAAACATTTATATGAAGCTCTATAAAAAAAGTTCCAACATAAATTATCAAAAGGATTCAGGTATTTGATGCTTGAAATCACATTCAAATCTCAATCCTTTTTGAATTAATATACACTCGATAGAGGATCCAAATCTTATCGTTGTAATAATATCATTTTGATATTTTCCTTTCATATGATGCTACAATGTAAACAAAGCTTCGAGTATAATTACTAACTTGATATTACAATAATCAAGTATAATTACTAAAAACGGAGCATGGTCTAGCAAATGTCTGTGCAAACTCCTAGCAAATAAGGAACACAGATAGAATCAATCACTACAGAGACCAGATGAAAATATTTATGCTTACCAGCTCTAAGAACTGAAGGCCTAGCCTTGCGGCTTCAATATCAGCAGATCTGACCAAATTTACAAATCCTGGAATGCATCCTATACTAACAAGTGAAATCAAATGATTAGGATAATGTTAGGTTGGCCATTTCCTTCAACTAGAGCGACACAAAGGTTACCAAGTGAATATGCTACCTCCTTTCTTATGCCAAATGGAGCAGCAGAAAGAAGATGTATCAACAAAGGCGCTGCCTCGCCAGAGTATATCAACTTCTTGTGAGCAAGAGTACCTGTTGCTATGTTGGATAAAAACCAGGCTGCCTCCTACACCATTAGAAAAAATATCAATTGAGAGGTTAGACAAATATAATACCACATAAGAGTTGTTAGTAAGGAAAACATACATTTTTCAACACCCGATGCTCATATCTTAAGCATTTTACAAGAGCCAACACGACATTTTCTGGAAACTTAAAATGATTCAGTATCCTCGAATGTTAAGTGATAAAAGCTTCCATTGCACACAATAAAAATCATAAGGGAATTATCTAACCTGTAATATCATGTCCAATAGTAAGTACATAAGTTTGGTGACTGTCACTGGCTATGAGATTACTTAAACTCCGCAGAACCTACACAAACTGAAAACTCTCAGCAATATGCAACACAAATGCACTAGAACACAGAACGTCCCACAAATGCACTAAAACAGCTAAAGCAGAAGATGTTAATGAGATTTATCATGATTTTAAATATACTATTTTGCTCCTTGGGAAATATATAATGTGGCTGACACCAATATAACCAAAAGGTGATGTTGACAAAAAAGCACAGTACCTTTAATGCAGATGATGACAGCACATTCCCTGCAAGCCATTGCTCTAAAAATTCCATCCATCTCATCAACACCTTTAACATCACTAAATTTTATACTGGACTCCATGCTAGGATGTACCTCTTCATTTAATCCTAGGCCTGGAGAAAAACAAATTGTAGGAAACTTCTAATTCTCTGAATATCTATGAAAATTCCCATTTTTTTGTAAAAGAAGACTAAAAACCAGAACTAATCTTATCCAAATAGTAACCAAAACCCAAAACTAATTATTTACTCTCACTCAATTTAAGAGTGCAAAAGGAAGATTAAAAACAATACCTTAATAGGAACAGAAATAACAGCTTTGACAAAGACATGTTGATAAGCCCTAACCATGAAGAACTAACTGCAGCAGAAGAAATTGAAAACTTAACATCGGATCTACTAAGTCCATCAAAAGGAGGCAATAAGCTTCTGGTACCCATCCCTAAACCAGTTACTTGTACTGACGCCATTACAAAAATCAGAATTTCTTTTCATAGGTTTAACTCAAAATTACTACTTTTATTATAGATTTTAGAAAGAATTTATTATGTTAATAAAATTGGAATCAAAAAAATTAGGGCAAGAAAACATGAAGAATAAAACAAGAAAATTAAGGGTTTCAATAAGAAAAAAAAAAGGGATGATAACCTTAGTATAACCCTTGTTGATTAGTTCATCTAATTTGGTGAGAAGTTTGATAATCTTATCATCCCCTTTTTAGGTTCTAAATTAACCGTGAGAAAACCAAGAGAAGAAAGAGACGGGATTTTCCTGATTTTTTTGGGTGAGAAATCGTCTTTAAGATAACTGAGATGAGAGGCGAAGGTGTCGAGACCCACTAACAGAAGTTAAAAAACATACCTCCCATAATACATCCCACTCTTCAGGAAAAAAACTAGGAACTCAAACTAACAACATCGTGTGTAATTGATAATGTTTAATGATATATTGATTATATGAAAACTGTCACTATAGCTATACACTTTTATAACAGTTGTTATATGAAAAAGTTGCAATATCTTAAGAATAATAACAATTTATAACTGCTATTATACATCAAATTACACTAACATTTTTCTATAAAAACTGTCATCGTATAGTTATTAAGTACCAGTTAATAAACTGTCACGATTTTTGACCATTATTAGTATGAGTTTTGGTAAGAAACTCTCGCTTACATCTTGTAGCTTATTCTTTTGTGAACTGTCATGATTTAGGATTTTGAATTGTCACCTAAGCCCAAATTTGTACTAGTGTATTGTACTCCTGTTAAATCAGTACATGTAGGAAATAAAGATTTGGATGGCCTCCAAATCCATTTCTAAGCAGTGAATAGAGATTATGTTTGTTCCCAACAGATAAATACTAACTGGTATATTCTAACAATTATATCCTAACCATTTCAAATGAAATTGTTTCTCCTAGACCATTGTTTTGTTTTACCGGAAATGAAAACCCTTTTTTCATGAGAAGGAGAAATACAAAAAAAAATAATTGGTTTTGCAATTTTATTGAAACATTTTGAGAGTCTATAAAGAGAGTTTTGTGCTACAATTTTCGAGTTCGTTGTTTGACTTAATTCGAAGTGCTGCAAAGAACATCAACGTATTACCGAATGCTGGAGACATGTGTCATTTTCCATCAAGATACTGGCGAATGGAAAATGAAACATTTGATTCCAACGATGTGAATGGTTCCTCTGGTGTTGCCGGTAACAATGTTGGATTTAGTACTTCCAACAAATGCTCTTCTCATAATATCCATTATGCCGAAAAACCAGTATTTTTTGTGGTTTGGACTTTAAGAGGTGGCAAGTAAAAATATTATTCTTCGTAACTACTCTGATATTGGCCAAATACTTGGATGATGGTCCTATGGTACTTTAAGAGAATGGAGATTCCCATCATGTAACTGTTGTGGAGGCCTGGAAACATTCAAATTTCCTTTGTAAGAACTACATACTTAACTCCTTGAGGATTATCTCTATGGAGTTTACCAACCATTGAAGAAGACAAAGGAAGCTTGGGATTCGCTTGAGAAAAAATATAAGACTGAATCTGCAGGGGTTCAGAAGTTCACTGCAGCAAGGTTTTTGGAATTCAAAATAGTGGATAGGACTTTCGTCATGAACCAAGTGCTGAAATTTTTTAGATCGTATTACATGAACTAAAGGCAAGAATGATGATTTTGAATGAATCCTTTCAAGTAACAACGTTGATTGAAAAACTTTTTCCCTCATGGAAAGAGTTTAAGAACTATCTTAAACACAAAACGAATGAAATGAAGTTGGAATACATGATCTTTAGGCTTCAAATGGAAAAGGAAAGTCACAGACAAGATAAATGAAGTAATTTCCGGAAAATCTAAGGTTAACATTGTTGAAGAAGGAAACAACAGAACCAAAAAAAAGCGTAAGCACAGTGACTTCCCCAAGAACAAGAACAAATAAAATAAAAGGAAGTTTGATGGGGATTGATATAATTGTGGTAAGCAGGGGCATTACGCTAAATATTTTCATACTAAGAACAGAAAAAAAATAAAAAGAAGAATGAAAAATCATATGCGTCAATTGTTGAAAACGAACCAGAACTAAATTTTGTTGCTATGGTTAGTGAAGGCTCGAAGAACTTGAACATTGTGTCTTGTTCTGTTAAAAGTCTTGTTCTACAGTGAGGCTTGTAGAACTATCATATTGACTGGCAAAGTTGAGTAATAAGCTAATATGTTACCTTGTAAAAAACATGGATCATGTGGCAGCTTAAAAGTAGAAGTTAGAGTTTTTAATATTTTTAATATTCATTTGTGTTTCTAGCATGTAAATACATGCAACAATGTAAAAATCAACAAATATATAAGAAGTCTTAATAGAAAAACCTAACCTGAACATTTTAAACAAAAGGACTGCATTATTAGTATTATTTATATGTGTGTTAAAATATATGAAACTCTAATGTTCACATGTATTTTCTACTCGGTATTAGTTATTATAAGGTTGTACCCGTGTATATCGACTGAGAAGACATTGATACAGTTTGTATCAGTATATATAACTGATCTCGACGGATATAAATAAACTAAGAATTTTGGATTAGTGTCAACAAATACAGATACTACATGACCAACACGGAAAACCATATTTGTGCATGCATGTTATTCTTTATATTTTGTTGTTGCACAACGATTGTCTAAATTATCTTGGTAATATTTATGATCAATATTTAGAGTAAAGTTTTCGGAGAGAAAGTATGGAAAGGGAATGTTTGGCTTCATTAATATATTTTTTTAACTCCATTGATATGTATGAAATTGACTTATTATATTTAATTTAAAAATTATTAAATAGTAGGAATATATAAACTTTTGAATCTAGTTAAATATGTGACAAACTAGTCAGATGCAAAACCTACTGGACTAGAAACCTCACTACACCCTTTATCTACAAGATGTGCCTTGACCCTCTATAGAGACCCATCTGAATTAAGCTTCACTATGCACAAACTTAGTACTCAAAATATAGAATAATATCATCAAACGGAACCAAATCGTTAAATTGTTTAAAGGTCATAAACTCTTCACTAAAATAATGATATGTCATACTAATTTGCACTTTTGCGCTAAAAAAGAAACTTCATAGAAGCGAAAACCTGCTAACTAATTTAGATCAAAGGAGAAAACTGAGAAGAAAAATCAAGAGATATACTACCTCCGTTTCAGGAAAAGAGTTACTATCACTTTTTCAGATTGGTCTATGTTTAGGCTAAAATGAAAAAGTGATAATAACACTTTTCCAGAAACGGAAGGAGTATTTAATTAGTTGTCACTAATGGACGCACGCAGTATACGTGTAACATATTCAGGAAAAACATAGATTTAATTAGCGACGCTTTAAGGGTCGGGAACAATTTTCTTTGTGGATTTGGATGTCATTATCTCTGTGGCCTATTAAATTCTTTTAGACAATCAAAAAGCTAACTAAATCAAATTTGGAGCGTAGCTCAAGTAGCTAAAGCTCATGAGAACGAGGAAGATCTATAAAAGAGATAAAGTTAGAAAATTCAAAAAAGATGATAAAATTATTTAATTCTTTTATAAAATTATAATTTGAATTCTTTGATAGAATTGCTAATGCTAAGAGGATGAAGAAATTGATAACTAAGCTTTAAATCAATGGCCCAGATTTCTTAAACCAATATATTATAAATTAGATGACCGCGTACGGTAAGGGGTCGATAGAAAGAATAATCTAACATAATTAACAACGTGATTATGCTAGACCAAATAAGCAGTGAAAGGGATGGCGAGTATAAATTAGAGCTTTAATAAGGGTCTTTCCCCATTGAGCAATGGAGAATGTTCATGTTACTTTGGCAGATATAACTTAAAAATTCTTGTGGAAATATACACCTTAAGGAACGTTAGTGGTGAATACATACGGTTTCTAAATTAATTTTTTACTTTGGCAGATATAACTTACTGTAGTTTTTTCTAAATCAATTTTGTAGATACATATAATCTTTGAATTCTACCATTGACTTCTTTAACTCCATCCTCGGCTCCCTCCATGCCAAACACACCCTAAGCTCTCTTTCTACGAGTAATAGAAAATGGACCACTTATCCTAACCATGTTACTCCATAAAAATTGTTTCTGACTCATAGAATATCAAATTCGATATCCCAACTACTACTTATGTTCCACGTGTTACAAGAACTCATGCATGATAAACGGGTATAAATAAACATAACTTGATATAAAAAACCAAGGTGAACAAACTTTCTATACAAAAAACCCTCCCATATTATTTTTTATAAACAAAAACCATTTTAATTAAAAATGAAACTAAAACCCCATTTCCCTTAATAATGATTAAATTTATTTTTTAGTATTTTTTAATATACCCGAGTTGACCTTCCTATATAATCTATAAGTTTTAAATGGAAATAAATGTTAAAATCAAATCTTAGTTTTGGTGAGAGGAAATCAGCTAAATCAAGTTTAGAGAATCTGATTCTGCTGGTAGCTAAGAACAGAGTTTCGGCTAGGGTTTTTTGAAACAAAAGATATCTTCTCCAAATTGATGGTAGTTAAATCAATTTGAAATATATCTACAGTTGCTGTTTAAGTGAAGAACCGAGTTCGTTTTCGTAGTTGTTTAAGTGAAGAATAGAAACTCTAGCTTCGATTCATTCTCAAACTGTTTCATTGAAATTTAAAATCCATTGATTATTTGAAGAACCGAGTTCGTTTTCGTATTTGTTTAAGTGAAGAACAAAAACTTAACTTCAGTTGTATTTCATCAGGTAAGTTTGATTTTGATTTTGGTTTTCTTATTATGATTTTTATTGTATTTTAATTTTCGATTTATTGATTTTTGTTGTTATTTGATTATCAAACTTTTGAAGAACCGAACTCGTTTTCGTTTCTGTTTAAGTGAAGAAAAGGAACTGTAACTTCAAATTGTTCGTGTTTTGAAGATTCTTACTGAAGTTTCAGTTTATTCTTTCAATTTTGATCATATTCTCATTAGGTTCAAGCTGTTGTATTAGTTCAATCATTTATATCAAACTGAAATTCACCTTTCAAATGTTGTTGTTGGTGTTGTTATTTATATTCACATCCAGTGAAACTATTTTTGGTTTCGTACTTTTTCCTGTAGATTATTGGAATCAGAATTTGTTATGTTTTTGATGTTAATTTTCAATTTTTGTTGTTTGTTGTTGTTTATATTCACATCCAGTGAAACTGTTTTTGGTTTCATATTTTTTCTTTGTAGATTATTGGAATCAGAAATTGTTATGTTTTGATATTCTTATTGTTTATATTCACATCTAGTAAAACTGTTTTTGGTTTCATACCTTGTCCTGTATATTATTGGAATCAGATTTTGTTATGTTGTTGATGTTAATATTCAAATTTTGTTGTTTGTTGTTGTTTATATTCACATCTAGTGAAACTTCTTTTGGTTTCATACCTTTTTATGTAGGTTATGGAATCTTTTCTCGCTGTTATATTTCACAAAGAGGATACATAATCTTTTCGTATTGGTCTACAAGCATCTGTTTGTGATTTGAAGGGTAGTATATGTTCAAGTTGGTGTCAATTATCTGTTCTTTCTATAGAAATTTTCCACATAGTTTGTGATCAGCAAAAGGTCATCAATTTTGATTTTGATATCCATTCGGTTGCTTTATTTACTTTGTTTAATAAGCTTCCATCTCTTGAGTTACATGTAAGGCATAGGGATGAGTATTCTAGTTGTAGTTCAGAAATTGCAGGAATCATACCATATGAGCAGCCACGAAGTTTAGGAATTATATCTTTTGAGCATGCAGCACTTACAAATTTAGTTGATTATGATGTTCGTAATAAAGTTAAGGAACCGTTGAAGTCTGCGCATTGGTTAGGCCTTTTTCAGGGTGTCAATCAGGTGTTTAATGGAGGTGTTCAACAAATTCGCTCTGATTTGTTGAAATATCATTCAGTATCTGGGTATTCATTTAAGATGGCAAGGAATGAGAAGTTGAGGATTGGTGCATGTTGTTCTAAGAAGGAAGAAGAGAAATGTGAATGGCATATATATGTTGTTTCTATTGATGGTGTTGAAGGTAGTCCTTTTATTATCAAGGAGTTAAATAAGAAGCATACTTGTTGTGGTGGAGTTGTAATCTATCGAAGAAACTAATTAGTAGCTTGATTCTTGAAGAGATTAAACAGAATCCAAAGAAGAAGACAAAGGATATTATTAATCAGTTTACAAGAGAGTATGGCTTTGACATTAGTCGTTATTATGCATATGCAAGGAAGAGGCATGCATTGAATATTACATGGGGAGAGAATGAGAAATCATTTATGTATTTGAAATGGTATACCAACAAATTGACTGAAACCAATCCTTAATCTCGTGTTGTTTTGGAAGTTGAAAATGGGACTCAAAATTTTCAGAGATTGTTTATCTGTTTCGGAGCATGCATTCGTGGATTCAATTACTGTCTTCCTTTGTTATTCCTTGATGCATCCCATTTTAAGAGCAAATACCTTGGTCATATCATGGCATCAACAGGTCTAACCGGGAATAACGGTAAGTTTCTTAAACATTCTATTTGTTTCTGAGTTGATAAATAGGTTTGTTATTTAATCCTATACAGATGAAACCTTATTTGATGAAACCAAAACTGGTTTCATCGTTTTTTTATATGCTGAGACATTTTTTTTCTGTCCTGTTTACAGAAATCTATCCTTTTGCTTATGCTGTTGTTTCTTCGGAGAATGACGCCAACTGGAAATGGTTTTTGGAGAATTTGAAGCAAGTCCTTTCTCCTATGCGCAAAGAGCTTACTTTTTGAGTGATCGAGGTAGTGGTTTGGTGAATCAAATCCCTGATGTTTCTCATGGTTAGTGTTATTGGCATATGAAAAACAATATCAATACATACTTGCTGAAGTCCAGTAAGGTTTGTAACAATTATGTGCTTGGGTTGTTTGAAAAATGTGCGCATGCTAATACACATATAAAATTTTCAGAGAACTGGGAGAATTTGTAGCAGGTCAAAAATCATAAGTTACAAGATTATCTAAGTAGATCTCCGGTTGATAAATAGGCAAGTGTTTATTTCCCGGGTCGTCGTTATGGTAGGTTGTGTTCGAATATTGCTGAGAGTTTCAATAGTTGGATCGTTGAAGAGAGAGAGAAGCCTATAGACATCATGGTTGATGAGATCAGAGTGAAGCTTATGAATCAAATGTGTGTACGTTGCGAACAATGTGCAACATTATTGAAGTGGCAAGAAACTTTATGTCCAGAATTTGAAATTGAGCTGTACAACAACAAGATGCACGGCCGTGAATAAGTGTCACCAATTCGTCGCAATATGTGTTTGAAGTTCATTCGACATTAACACAAAAGGTTGATTTGGAAAGAAGAACATGTTCTTGCAACCGCTGGCGCATCAATGGTTTTCCTTGTGCCCACGTTATCCGATGTATCATGCTAAATGAAGAAGACCCGTATAAGTATGTTGAATTCTACTTTACAGTAAAGTTCTACCGTGAATCCTATGCAAGACAAATTAATCATGTTCCCACAGTTGTTGGTCCTGATGCTTGGTCCTGATGCTCTACCACAACCAGGTCGTCCAAGGAAGAAGAAGAGAATTCCTAATACAGGTTCAGTTCCTAATAAGAAGATGAGAAATTGTGGTAGCTGCCATGTTTTGAGTGCCCATAACCGAAGGACATGCCCTGCGCGGCAGATGTGAATTCATTTTGACAACAATTCATCGACTTTCATTTTTTTTGTTTAGACTAATACAGGTTTAGACTACTATATGTTTTAACCTACATATTTTTATTATTCTTTTTTCTATAATTTTTACAGTTAAAATTTCAATTTTCTCCAGGTCTTTCATATTTTTTTATTTTTAGATTAAGTTTGTCAGAGTTGCAGGCTTTTATAATTTATTGGAACCAAAATAGGTTTCATAGTTTGTCACATTCTTCAGGGTTTTATATCTTTAAGTTGATGGAACCCTTTTTGGTTTCATCATGTTTTTCCATCTGGAATAATATGAACCCAAAAAATGTGATGGAACCCTTTTTGGTTGCATCGTTTTTTTCATCTGCAATAAGATGAAACAAAAACAAATGATGGAACTTTTTCTGGTTCCATTATGTTTTTTCATCTGGAACAAGATGAAAACCAAAAATAATGATGGAACCTTTTCTGGCTTCATCATTTTTTTTCATCTGGAACAAGATGAAACAAAAAATATTGAATAACAGAAAAATGTCATCCTATAATAAGATGAAACAAATCATGGAATAAGATGTTCATCCTTGATTAAGAGAAAAATATCACAACATATTTTATAACTTAAGAGTAGTGATTGATAAAAAGACTGTTCTTAGCTACCCTCTGTTTACAAATCATTGAATAAGATGTTTTACGGACAACCATTGTATTTTACCAAAAACTAATTGATTAACACTGTTCTTAGTTTCAACCTTTTTTTTTTCACAAACTCTAACCCAAACTCTGTTTCACTGTTTTTTTTACCACCATGAACTGCATCTTCTCTTCCATGAACAGACAACCACCATTAACGCACCATCAGTCTTCTTTCTCTGCCACCATTAATGAGACACACCTGAAAAGAAACCAAACAATTGCACAACTGAATCTTCATGTTACTCCTCTTCTTTGATGTTGCAAGTAGTCCTCCTCCACCCTAATGTTTACCCGTCTTTTCTCCATTATAACTTTAAGTTGCAACTTTGGGCTCATAGTCTGCAACTTTGTCAATGAGTATCTTGCATGCTAACTTTGGCCTCATATTTTACACCTTTTGTTTTATGTGCTCTTCGGATGAAAAATTTCCTTTCAAAAGGCTCTTCATGTAATAGCAAACATTAAGTCCGCAATCATTCCTGAAATTAACAAAACAATATCTTTAAATTTAAAAAGACAAAAAAGGATTAAAATGAAGATATCACAAGTTCTTTTAAAAGTACTTACACATCTTGTTGACAGCACAAAGGGGTGTTTAAAATAAATTCTTTTGTTTGACTTGCGGGGTCTATGCTGAGATTTGCAACATGTTGTTTGAATGCTGACACCATTCTTTCTTTCATGCTTTCAGCACTTTTGTTGCATTCATCTTCAGTGGAGGCCATTGAGTTGTAGTGAGGGAATTCTCCAGTCTCATTGTCAAAGACTAAAAATGTCCAGTGATATGACTTTTCACTTATTTTTGTTAGCAATGGAACGAATTAAAATTCTGGAGTGTAATCCATTTTATCAATGAAAGCTTCAATTGCAGTGTGGCAACTTTGCCCGATTGAGTGCAGTGCCTGAAATTCATTAAAAAATCAAAAATTAAATTCTAATTTTTAATCTTATACAGATGAAACCTAACATCATGCTACAAACAGATGAAACCAAGATGAAAATCAGTGAAACCTATTTTTACAGAAAAACGTAATTAAAACAGATGAACCTTATTTGATGAAACCAAAATTGGTTTCATCGTTTTCAGAAAGACACTTGTATAAGAGAATTTAGATGAAACTTACATAGACATATGTGCTTAGAAAAACTGCCATTTTGTACTTAGGAGCGCCATCTGGTTTCTTGATGTTCTTTGATATGTTCTTTTTGCAATTTGAGCATGTAGAACTCAATCATATCTCCTGCAATATCACCTTTTCTTATCTAGGTGTTCATATTCCTTCCTGTATTGTACAGGCCCAGATCTTTCTTCTCCCAAGCCATGTCACTGTTGTTAAATTGTTGAAAACCAAATTAAATATTTAAGAAGAAGAAAAGAAACTGAAACACTTAAATTATGAAACCAAAAAACTTAATGGTATGAATGCCACTTACCTTTCATTGTGCATTTTAAAATAGACGCACACAATCGGTTTTTCATTTGAATCCAGCACTTGCATAATTTTTAAGTTGTCAACTGCTTTCAACTTGACTTCCCTTTTCTCTTTTTGTTTTTTCTCCAACTTTTTAGTTTGCTTTCAACTCATACAACGAGTCTTGTTTCTTTTCTTCTTCTTAGCTTCTCCAGGTGTATAATCTTGCATCTTAACAGGTGCTTGCATGCTCCTTTTGGTTTTTCTCATCCTTGAGATTATGTTACTCACTTTTTGTTCGGGACTGAGGTCTTCACTATCTTCTTTGTCGCTGTCAGTTTGCGTCAATCCCAACTCGAAATGAGGCACATCATCTTCTAAAGAAATTACATCATTTTCCATGTTTATAACAGAGTAGTAGCACATGCCTTTACTTTCTGGCTTTGATGTAGAAGTCTTGTTTTTATATTCATCTTCCATTCTTGAAGAATAGTTTCATCAATTGAATCCTGGATTTGAGTTGACACTTCAATCTGTATCTCTGACTTTGATGAAGAACTTTTCTTCGCTTCCAATTCTACTCTCTCAGCCACTCTGATATCTTCTATTGTGTCTGGAGTCAATTCAGAAACTTCTTCTATTGCACTCCTCAATTTAGTCTTCGACAAAGAAGATTCAATTTGTTCAGCCACCTTTATATCTTCAGCTGTGTTTGGAGTTATCTCCAAAACTTCTTTCATTATATTATCTTTGGCTTGCTTCCCTTTGATTTCAGATTCTACTTTCTCAGCCACCTCCAAATCTTCAATTGTGTTCGGAGTTAACTCCGAAATCTCTTCAATCAGTTGCTGAGCTTTGCCTTCATATGATGCAACCTTTTCTGGTTCCATCAGCTCTTGCTTCTGAACTTCTTCTTCATTTGATGAAAACTTTTCTGGTTCCATCATCTCTTGCTCCTGAACTTCTCATTCAGTTGATGAAACCTTTTCTGGTTCCAACAAAGAATCCTCCAAATCTTCAGTTAATCCTTGAATCTGAACTTCATGAGCTGAAACCTTTTCAGGTTCCACTGCATCATGTTGCTCCTGAACTTCTTCATGAGCTGAAAACTTTTCAGGTTCCACTGCATCATGTTGAATTTGAACTTCTTCATGAGATGAAACCTTTTCAGGTTCCACTGCATCATGTTGTTCTGTTTCTTCATACATATTCATTACCTGCAAGATTTATTGATTTTAAAAAAATAGATTCAATGACAACAAACAAATCAAATCAAATCAAATCAAAGTAAAGTAAATTATCACCTCATCATTGTCATACTTTTGTTCACTATCTTCTTCAACCTCAACATTACCAGCATCTTGTTCTATCATTTCATCCACAATATTTATAGCTTTGTTTATCAATTCCTGCGATATTTAACATATATTAGATACTACCATTAACCCAACACACACAAATAACAATATCATATTTAACTCATCTAAGATTCAACATATCACCTCCATATCTTATTCAGTGTTTGAAATTGTTTCTGTTTCATCTCTCTTACGTTTCTATCTCACGTAAGTCTTCCTCACTGGTTCTAACTTATCTTCAACATCATATTTTGCAAGAATTGATTGATCTTCTTCCGAAAGCCCATTGTTACCAACGCGTGTAAGCTTTACAATCAAAATTCTCGCCCACTTATATTTTTCCTTGTAAGTGGTATCTTCATTTCCAGTTCCAATACTCTCTTCATTTCTATCACCAACACTCTCTTCATTTCTTTCACCAACAATCTTTTCATTTCTTTCACCAACAATCTCTTTACTTGCACTATCCTTTTCATTTCCATCACCATCTATGTAATCTTCAACATGAATTTTCTCTTCCTCTATACGCTGGACCAAGCGTAATTTCTTGTTCATTATATTGAAGCAAGAAGGATCCTTGAAAGTAACCCACATTCATCTGCGGAACACAAGAAAAGTTATGATTAATAAGTTGGAATTAAATAAACTATGGAACCTTTTTTTGGTTCCATCATTTGTTTTCATCTGGAATAAGGTGCAACCAAATAAATGATTGAAATTTTTAATTCTCAGACATTAAAAATTATAAACAAACAAGAACTGTTGTTGCTTTTACCTTGGAGAAAATTTCTGGTTTATTGCAGAGATCATCAAAATTATTCAGCACTTCCTTGCTTATTTCATCAAGGTTCCATCTAGCGAACCTTGCGTACATTTCGTTCCCATCTTGTCTCAATGTGATGTTTGTCATCTCAGCAAACCAATACTGAAAAAAACAATACACAACAGAACATTTAAATTAGTAATCAAACTCGAAAAAATAAAAAAACAAACAATTTATGAATCAAAAGAAACAAAAATTAACTTACCAATGGGTAAATGACGCAACCTGATACATCATCAACTTCCTTAGATTTAATTATAGACTCAATTAGATACTCATGAAAAACATCAGGCCAACACACTTTATTCATCTCAAATACTTGGTACAAGTATTTTGAAGTCAGATTCTGCCCACCTTTGTTTGGGACAAATATCGAAACCAAGAGATAGAGTATGAATAGCTTGACGAAGTCTTCAACTTTGGTTTCATCTGCTGCAGTTTCCATCATAGCTCTGACAATATTAGTTTTCCTCATCTTCTTATCTCCTTTAAAATACTCGCCCGCAAACATGTTCACCTTTTTCTTCATCTCAACATCTTTGGATATATCTACATTCTTCATAATTTGTAGATCAAAAATCATAGCGAACTGTTCAGGTGTTGTATGTAGTATCATATTCCTTGCTCTCATCAACTTGAAACAATCTGGTTTCTGACGCTTGACACTTCTATAATATGACCCTAAGATCATCTGAATTGCTCTGGTCCTTTTCTTCAATTTTTCTTCTTGCAGCGTACCATCGAAGAACGGTTTGAAACGCCAAAATGGACAAGGAACAAGTTCCTTCATGTGTTTTTCTTTACTTTGTATCAAAGCTTTTATCTTAGGTGCCTCTGCACACAAATGATGCAACGAGCACCTATAAGGTTCTGTCAGTCTTTTTTTTCCTGTTATAAAATAAGTAAACCATAAGCACAAACAGAACTTGTCACAACCATATACAGAATATGATGAAACCAATTTTGGTTCCATCAAAACACCCATTAAGTAAAAAACACCAACATTGTTGTTCACAACCATACATATACAGAATATGATGAAACCAATTTTGGCTCCATCAAAATACCTATTAAGTAAAAAACACCAACACTGTTGTTCACAACCATACATATACAGAATATGATGAAACCAAATTTGGTTCCATAAAAATAGGCATTAAGTAAAAAACATCAACACAGTTGGTCACAACCATACATATACAGAATATGATGAAATCAATTTTGCTTCCATCAAAATACCCATTAAGTAAAAAACACCAACATTGTTGGTCAATCTTCTGTGTATGGTTGTGACCAACAGTGTTGGTGTTTTTTACTTAATGGGTATTTTGTATGGAACCAAAACCTTTTTTGGTTCCATACAAATAGACATTAAGTAAATAAATTAGGTCAAAACAGATGAAACCTAAAACCATGATACAAACAGATGAAACCTAGATGAAAATCAGTGAAACCTAGTTTCAGAAAAATGTAATAGACACTAAGTAAATAAATTAGGTCAAAACAGATGAAACCTAAAATCATGCTACAAACAGATGAAACCAAGATGAAAATCAGTGAAACCTAATTACAGAAAAATGTAATTGAAACCTAACTATGAAACCGGTGATTTCGAAACAGATGAAACCTTATTAACCAAATTCATCGATGAAACCAAAATCGCGAAACTAAAAATCATTGATGTATTTTGATTTTCAACCATAAACAATCACAAAATATGATGAAACCATAAACTTCGATTTACCTTTTGCAGATTCTTGTTTCTTAACTGTTTTATTAAGTTTTTTGTTCATCTTTTTATCTTTCTTTTTGTCTTGTTTCTTCACCATTTTTAATGATCTTCAGCGATTTTGGTTAGGTTTAAACTGTTAGAAAATGGAATAGGAACTTCAGGGAGATGATGATGAGTTAAAATTAGAAGACTCAATTCTACTGATGATGATGAACAACCGTTTGAGAATCAGAAATTTAGGATGATGATGACTCAATTCTACTGATGATGTTTGTTTCAGGGAGGTTTATGTGATGATTTTTGATATGGATGATGATGACGATGATGTTGTTTCACGATTTTTTGTGATGATTTTGAAAATTCTGAACGGTTTGATTTTGGAAGTTGTTGAAGAGAGAAGTTAAAGAGGGAAATAATGAGGTCGAAAACAATTTAATGAGCAGTTAGTGAAGTTAAACGGTTTATAAATGACGGTAATATAGACAGTTGAGTTGTAATGGGTTTTTTGTATCAAATTTATTTTGTTGGGTTTTATGTAGTTGGATAGTGACACTTTTGGGCTTATAACCCACGGACTGATAAATAAATTAGAAAATGATAAGGATACTATGGTAATTAAACTAATGTAAAATAACAAATAAAGAAAAGAAAGCTAAATCTCTTTCACCGTCCTTCCCTGTCTCTTTCTCTGCATTTTTTTTCTCAAATTAAAACCCTACCCAAACCCAAATCTCTTATCTCTGAATCTCACCAAGATACCGGCCATGATTGTACTAATCATCTCTCTTTCTCTCTTACATATTCATTCATTCAGATTGGTTATTTAGTGAAGCCCTAGCAACCTTACCACAATCGCGTAAAACAAATACTTCACAAGGGAAAGCACAGCTGTTGAAAAATACTAGTGTATATAGTGCTCTTATTTTCTTATCATGTTGTTTATAAGCGTGGGTTTTGGGGATATTTGAGATTTGGGTAACAAATTAATGCTCAAGTGAAATGGTTTTATTATCAGTTGCATTTTGGGTTCAATTGTTGAAGAGAAGATTAAGAAAACAACGGCAGCAACAACCGGGTTGATGATAATGGCTGCACAACCTATTACTCCGCACAACTAAGTTCGATTATTTTCTTTAATATAAAGGGTGATTATTTGTATGGTGAAGAGAAGAAATTAGATTTGAGAAAGACTAGTGACTTAGTGTGTTAGTGATCCGGCCAATGATTCGATCAACTAGATGAGTTGGGTGCTAACAACTGGGCGAAAAAAAAAATACAAGAGGTGAGTTGAACCGGATCCGGGTCTAACCCGTATACCGTCATCTTCTTCACTCAATTTTCTGCTACATTAACAGTAAAAAAAAAAAATCCTCTACCGCAATCAATCCATTGATGGCAAGCTACTACGATTTCTTATCTTCTACTTGTTATTGTTTTATTTGTATCAAATTAAAGTATCAGAGCTTCAATGCGATCAAGTTTATAAAATTGGCAGAGTTTCTTTTTTGTAGTTTGAAGAATAAATTGATCGAATCCGATCGATTTAATGAAGATTTTTAAGAAGTTTGAACTATGAATCTGTTTGTATAATTATATTTGAAGGAAATTTGTAATCAATCGGTTTGATTATCTCAAATTTAAGTTCAATTTGATGAGATTGTAAAAATGGAAAATATGATTTTAATTTGGGTGCACAAAAAGTGTGACGAACAGGACTACATCTTCTCATCACATAGAAGGTATCCTAAAGTCGGCCAAAAATAAATTAAAGAACTATTATAGTAACTTGTTTAAAGCTTTTTCAACTGCTTTGATAGCTTTAGCTTTGTTCAAATATTCAGTGGTATGTAGGTTTGGATGGACATACCCTTTGAGGAAGATGAAGTTTACAATATGATTAAATTTTTTGGCCGATCCTGGATGGGGGCTTCTTTGAATGAAATGCATGCTCGTGTAGTAAAAAAATATATAAAAGGGTGAAAGGGTAAATCATAATGAGTACGAGAGATCAAAATCGTACAAGGCTAGCCTAAACTAAGAAATGGTTTTTCAAGCTTTGCTTCAATCACAAAGGGGAAAATGGATTGATCTTTGGGAGGGAATCATAGAAAGATGAGATCGGGGCTTGATGAATTCTGGTTGAAGGATTCAGGTCTCTGTAATTTAGTTCAAGTGGAGAATATGATTGTTTATGATAGTCTGATAAACTTCGATCAACTTAGGATTGTATAGAAATAGATGAAGTGATCTATCTATAGTGTTGATCTCTGATCTCGTAATAGGTGGAAGAGGTGGAGAACATGGTTGAGAACGTGTCCATTATTGCAGGGAAGATTCCAGAAACCGTAACGTTCTTTAGATCCTTATCTAGTAATGTTCGACTAAATTGTTTCCCATCATGGGTGTTCAGTTACACCTCACATGCCGTAAACCGCCAGACCAATACCCTAATGAGTATCTCCTTGTAACATATTTAATATCTCGTAGATTTGATAGTTGGGTCACGTGATGACTCTTTAAACCAACTACTAGAGTTAAATCTAATAAGGTTATCAAGTCTATTCGTGGCTATGTATATCGAACAGACTACACAATTCAATAATGTCTAGGCATCACATATTAGTAATGCTAGCCGTGGGCATGGTGATGCTATTGCTTAGTAACTTATGTCAGATGTTTGAGTAGGATGGTATACATGATCAGTGGAGCACTTTATGGCATCCGTGTAAGGCGATGAGTCTCCATGCGAAGGATTCAAGAAAGGATTATGTCAATAATAGGTTGATATTGATGCATGAGAGTCATGGAGGCTGAAAACGATGCACGAGCATTACCCCGCTACCCTCGTTAATAGAAAATTAGTTTCAAGTGTTCATGCATGATTTCATAAATGACATGAGACATGGGCATCACTTCATACACATTTCTCAACCATTAGTGAGTGATCCAATCCTGTGATATATCTTTGCAGAAAGTATCAGCTCATGATATGTCAGCAGTATGGGTTCGTAGAACCCCTCCGTGAGTGATTTGCGCTAGTGGCATCACTTTGCGAAAGGTAGCATCTTGGCGTGTATCTGGCACATATCTATTAATTATGGACAGGGATGGCAACGCTGAACCTTGTTCGTAAAATATTCCAGGTGTTGGGCATTTAGTAAGAATACTCGATTACTAGCTATCAGTGGCTTGGTGCATATATCAGAACAGCCAGGAGCCAATGGCATCAAGTGGCATGTCAAAACAATTAAGAATGTGTGTATAAGTGTTAAGGCCATCATCGCAAAGGCTGCAGACGCTAGCATTGGAAAAATGCTAAGAATTAGTTTGGACCAGTGTCGTGCAAGTGTTTCTCAAGACCTAGATGTGAAAGCTTAGAAATGCACAAACCTGGAGTGCACAAGCTTGGAAATGCACAACCTAGAAGTGTGCAAGCTTAGAAATATATAAGCCTAGAAGTGCACAAGCTTGGAAATACACAAACCTGGAAATATACAAGCTTGGAAGTGTACAATCTTAGAAATGCACAAGCTTGGAAATGCTTTATTTGTTTTTGACGCTTTCCCGAGTATATATTTTGGATCAATGTAGCATCATACTCGTCTCTATGATGTTTACTTGGTCCCAATGTTGCATTCAAAATTATGTGGCAGTGGGTGGGTGTCCTCTATCCCACAAATATTTACTTGTATAAATGCGATTAAGACATATATAGGGAGGTGACATTGGCTGGTAAATAAAAAATAAAAAAATTGTCTATGTTGCTTACTCGAGGATGCATTACGATAGAAATGTATTATGTGGCATTTGACTCTTGCTCGATAATTGATCATAATGGAAATGTTTTATTTGGCTTGGACGCTTACCCAAAGACGTTTCATTTGGCTTTGACGCTTACCCGTGGGTGCATGATGATGCTTTATTTGGCTTTGATGCTTCCCCGAGGATGCTTTATTTGGATTTAACCCCATTAGCCCTGTTTTGGTTTTTTATTTTTTCATAATATGAATGGATTCTTGGGACATGACAATGTAGTAAGAAATTCTCCTAGTAAGGCAAGAAAGCAAATTAAAATGGATTGATAAGTTTGAAATAAGAGGTTTGAGTCTATTTGCTAAGATTTTGAAGATAATCTAATAAGTGGTATTAGAGATTCTAATTGATCTCAATTCACTAGAAGTAGAGGGATTATCTATCTTAGGAATGATAGCTAATAAGGTAGTATCCATCTCCTTGAGGATAAATTTGGACCAAAAAAAAATATTGAACTATTTTAATGATTTCATGTCTTATTAAAATCCATTGGTGTTTAAAAATTTGGGATGTAAGCCATCTGGCCTGGAGGTTTATCCGGAGCCATAGATTGTACAACCTTGAGGATCTCATTGGGGGTAGGGATAACAACTAAGAAGGTGTTTTCCTCAGAGGATATTACAAGAGTGAAATGGTCTATAATAGGAGTAGTGCATCCTAGATCAAGTCAGAGTAAATGGCCTTAAAATGGTCAGTAAGGATATCAGAGACTTCGGTCTTGTTAGAAGTTAATCTCCCTGTCTGATCAGTGATAAAGTGAATTATATTTCTCCTTCTTCAATTAAGAGTACTAGTGTGAAAGAATTTAATGTTTCTTTCACCAAATATGATGTTGTTTTTCTTGCATTTCTCCTTCTACGATTCATCCTCTTGGTCATAAATGGTTTCTACCTCGCTAATTAATGTGAATTTGAAGAGGTTGGCCTTCATCTCCAAGGTGGTTGTTGCTATGAATTCGGTTGATAATTTCAAGTTCAGCTTTGATATTGTGTTATATTACTCCCAAAGACTTCATTGCTCCACTTACAAAGGTGTTTATTTTTAACTAATTTGAGATTAGATATAGTTCTAAAGGGAGGAGAAGCATAAGTTGGCTTATCTCAGAAGTCCTTAATGATTTGAACAACTTTCGGGACATCTAGCCAAAGGTTAAAGAATCTACGAGGAATGTTGAATTTAAGTCTGGTGGGGAAGTATAGAGGATAATAAGACTATAATCTGAACCTATTGCAAATAAATGAGTGACAGAGGAATGTGGGCGAGTTGCAATCCATTCTTGATTTACAAAGGCTCTGTCCAATTTAGCCTTAATATAATTCCTTTTTTTTTTTTGCTTGTTTGACCAAGTAAAAACAGGTTCCTATTAATCCCAAATCAATTAAACCTTTGTTTTTAATGATTGAAATAATATTCTGAACTTGAGATTTACAAAATGGGATCCCTTCCTGTTTTTTAGAGTTCGCCATAATAAGGTTCAAATTTTCTATTATCATCCAAGGGCTATCCAATTGGCTAGACATTTCCTCGAAAAACAACTAGTCATTTATTCTCTTAGGTTTCTTAGGATGTCCATATACAAAGGAAATGATAGTTTCACTTTATGTTGTATCTATCAAGGTAATGACTATAATATGTATCATTCTTCTAGTTTTATTCAGAATTTCCACTTTGAGATTGTCTCTCCAGGCTGGACACAAACCCCTGAGTGACCTATAAGGTCAATTATAGAAACATTATGGAAACCACAAGAATTAATAGCCGTCACTATTTTTAGTTCCTTGCATCTAGTTTCAGATAAGAAGATGATGTCAGGAGTATTAGTTACACATATTATCTTATTGAGGTGTGAACTAGTAAGTTTGGACACTATTCTCTGACAATTCCAAGAAATGATAGTCATAGCAAGAGGAGAACAAAGAGCACAAATATTACAAAAGCCTACAAAATCAGGACAAGAGCCAGGAAACATGCACATAAACTTAAAAATTAAAGAAACAATCTACAAGCGGTAAACAGAAATAAACTACATTATCAAGTTATGTTAATAAGAAAAAAGATTAAGCAGACACAAAAGAAAATTTTGTTAATGAGACTGTGTACAAGCAATAAGCAGAAATAAACTATATTCTCAGGTTATGCAATTCATGAATTCAAGAAAGCAAAACAATTGTAGAAATGAATCTAGAAAAAGAGTAACCACAAGAAATAAGTTAAGGAACAACCAATGACAGGATAAGAAGCTTAAAGATAAAAAGGAATGTTAAAAACTTGAGGAGATGAATAACCTATCTGCAGAAACAGGTTAGTGGTTTTACCCAGTAAGGAACCTTAAGTTTTTGTTATCTCAAGTCCTGTCGTTGCTTCAAAAAGATCACGGTCAATAATATGAATAAGAGTTATCAGAATTAATTTGATTGAACTTAGTGGGGTTTTATCTAATTAGAGGAGTAAATGTTTGGGATGAGGGTATAAGCACGAATAGAACAAGTACACAGGGAACACCAAAGAGAAACAAATCGAATACTAAGGAAATTGAAAAATCGTGACTGTGTAAACACATCATTTTTACATCTTAATTTATATTTATTTAGTTCTTTATTTTATACAAATTTAAAGATTTTGTTTGAATATTTAATTGAGGAATACCCTTACAATTGGGGGATACTTTTGATTGGGCCAACCTAGGTATATTGATAAGCGGTGTCCTAAAAATATAAATTATTAAGTTATCCCTTCCATATTTTATTTAATTAATTCTTTTTTTATTTATTTCTATTCATTTTTATTTACTTAAATTTTTTTTTTATTTTATATTGTTTCAAAAAAAATTATATTTTTTCAAAAAAAATTATATTTTTTCAAAAAAAATTATATTTTTTCAAAAAATAAATAAAAATTTATTTATTTAAATTAGTTTTTTCTATTTTTAAAATTATTTAAAAAAATAAAATACATTTCTTAAAAATAAATTAAATAAATTTAAAATAATAAATTAAAAGTATAATGGTAGTTTAGCCATTATAAAAACATATAAATAAAGGATTATTGACTTTTATTTTAAAATAATCTTATTTTATTTTACTTGGTATCCTCCGATGTATGAGAGTACCCTCCGATTAAACGTTCTTTAGTTTTGAAGTATTTGAAAAATGAAACTTAATTTAACTAAAATGACGAACTTCGCCAGTAAACGGAGGAAAAATCACAAATATGCCTAAACTTATTTTCCCGACCATATCAGGATACGATGAACAAGATAAACGTGGTAAAAGCCAATCAAGCAGTCCACGTGTAATTCACCTAATATGAGATAGCAGATGCGGCAATAGTTGGATAACATCATTTTAATTTATATGAGCAACCCAACTGTAAGATACGGCACCCCTCGGAGTCAAAATGGGTTTAGACCACTCAAGACAAATATTGAAGAGATAACATCAGATTTTATAAATCCGAAAGAAATTTGTTATTATCTTGGAAGGATTCTCAAATTAATTGTCACACATGAGTTACCTAATTGGTGACTAAGAAACTAATGGGATAATAGTGAACTTCCTTACTTGTTCGAGTGACTTTTGTATATAAAAAAGAAATTATAATGTCATGTGATGTGATGGGATTTTAATTATAATACCGTAAATGTATAGTAGTCGATTAGACTATATTTACAGTTCGTTCTATAGAGATTTTAAATTTGTAATTTATAATTTTTAATAAATATAATAAATTGAGAAATATTAACTAAAAATAAATTAATAAATTAAATAGAGTAGAAAAACTTTAGGAATTTGAATTTCACCACTATTATGCATAAAATAATAATAACCATTTTCTATAACATTCTTCCAAAAACAATTAACTTTCCAATCCGGTTAAACCCTTGCAACCGTTTAATCTCTCTTATTAACATCATCCATGAGACATATCTAGTAAACAATATCTCGATAGTATCAGTCGAATTTCGGAAGAGAATCTCATACAAAAATATCATTTATCCCAGTTTCCCTTAATTAGTTTACATTATTACTCATTTGATCACCCAAGGTAATAAAATAATATTTTTTCCTTCAATTTCACTTATGTGCACAAGGTGAACTAAATTGCCTTCTTTTCCTTTCAATCGCAATCGTAGGATTCTCCAACATAAGTGATATAGTTGTGATGATTTTGAGATATGGGGACGACAACCATGTTAATTCTAACACCTGAATTGCGTATTCAAATATGAATAAACCATTTTTCGGGTACGCCAATTCCTACAACCAAGAGTTTTGTTTCCATCTACCTAGATTGGTTAGTATCATGCTGAATTGTTCAAGTTTCTAGATTTTGGAGTTTTTGGTACAACTAAAAATTTCTCCCTTACCCCCAAACTTAAATTGAACATAGTCCTCGATGTTCTAAAGATAAATAAATGAAAGCATGAACAAAGAGAAACGAACAAAGTAAAAGACATATTGAAAGATATTGCCAACACCGTGTACCAAAAGCATATGAGTTGCCTCTCATAGAGCGCTAAGTTTAAAGTCTTCATCCAGACCAAAAAAGGATTAGTTACAACTTACAATTCATATAACAATAATCGAAATAGTTGCGGATCCTTAAAGTCAATCGGATTTGACTCACACAGTTGACCATAATGGAGTAAATAAAAGTGGTGGTCATTCTCATGAAAATATGCTGATTCAAATTTTCTAAAATAATCAGATTTGGTTCCAAAATTTAATAATTGACACATTTGAAGTTCAGATGTTCCCACATTTGGTAAATAAAGTTTTGGTGGGATAACAAAGTCAATTATGGTTTCATGGTCCGGGTAAACCACATCAACATGACGATAGGTGTCTAACGACTAGATTTCATTTTGGACACAATAAGGCCCAGAAAAACGTGTATGAAGATAATCACGTAAGATGGTATAGGCACAAACGCCAAGTTCCAAGTGAGGGACTATCCTAATAGTCAAAGGATTACCACGGGGAGAATAATATTCACCTCCAAACTTAGAGTGGTCAATGTCCTTGGACAAACTAGTCACAATTTCCTTAATTTCTAAATTATTAGATTAAGAAAATGGTCAATTATTTTATCTAGATTATATCATCAGGTGGGATACCTTCACTCACATTTAAATTTTCTACGAGTCTATCATCTTCGTTAGAGACTATGGTCTTTGAATCGTTGGACTCTAAAATACTGATCTTGGAATAAACTCGTTCCTCTAAACCATCATCGTCTTCATAATAATAAAAAATATTTTACAGTTTATAACAATGGTATCTCTAGTTAAATCCTTTTCTTCTTGAATAAGTGAATAATCATCAATATTATTAGGATTTGAACTAGAACATCATTATTATCATGAAGCTCAATTATTGTGATAGTTTCCTCGTCATTATGACGACGGATTTCAAATTCTTCATCAACACTGCCCTCATCATCATAATAATATGAAGATGGTTGAACCTTATCTAAACAAGTAGTGTCTTCTATTCTAACCTTGTCCTCTTGAATAGGTGAATAATTATCATTATTGTCAAGGGTAAAATTGGAAACATTATATTGGCAATTAAGTTCATTTGGAACAATACTAGAAGTTGACCGTTCATCTTCAATTTCTCCAAAGATCTCATGAATTTATTTCCGCATTATGTCTCTCCCACATGAATTTCAGTAAACTGCTTAAGAAACTTACTAATCATTATTTGAGATTCGCTGAAGTTTCAATGAATTTATTAAGTGTCTCTTCTAAAGAAAGACTTGCACTACAGGAAGAAATACGTGGCAATGAATTTTTATACTTTCGTTCAATTTTAACTAATTGATTGAGTTTATTATTCAAAGAAACAGACGAAGAATGAAGAATTTGTGAAGTTAATTTCCATGAAACGTCAGAGGGAATCTTCTAAAGACGGAGAACATATATTATGATCATTACAGTATTGCACATTTACCTGTACGTATGACTGGTGAGCATACGGTTAGTAATTGGGATCACCATTGTATGAACCACAACCTTCAGAAGGCTGGTAATGGTCCTGATTACTATCTACACTATAGTCATAGTACGGATAATGTTCATTTTGAAATTTATGTCGATATTCATTATATTGGTCCTCATAACACCAGTCCGACATTTTTTGTGTGCACGTGCAAATGCAGGCTCAACTAAAATAGGTAAGCTCAGGTTACCTTAGAGAAATATACCTACAGTCAAAGACTGGTCAAAGGTATGAGGCTAAGGCTGGTGGAATTTCAGATGGTAACTCCCATAAGGCCAACGACACAGGTTCAGTGTACTTTTCCACGAGTTTTTCTAAAATCGGTAATCTGACGATGTAATATAGTGTGTGCACGTGTTTTATTTATATAAAAAATTTAAAAAAAATGAACAAACAACTAAAAAATATAAAAATAAAATAAAATTTCCTAAAATGAATTGTTTCTAAAAAAATAAATAATAAAAATATATAAAATATAAGTTGAGTTTTTGGTAGGCAATTTCCACAATAATTACAAAATATTACCCGCACAACAAAGACAAAGAGAATACCCACATAAAATCTAAAAATAAAAAAATAAAAATAAAAATCCTAAACTAACTAGCACAAAATTAAAGAAAAATTGAAAATTAAAATTTCTAAATCCCCGGCACCGGCGCCATAAGCTTGATAGGATTTTAGTTATAATGTCGCAAGCGTACGACAGTCGATTAGACAGTATAAAATTACGGTTCGTTCCACAGAGATTTTAAAATTATAATTTTTAATTTTAATAAATTCTATGCCAAATATAATAAATAGAAAAATATTAACTAAAAATAATAAAACAAATAAACAAATTAAATAGAATAGAAAAACCCCAGAGCTTTGATTTCCACCTATTATACATAAAAGAATAATAATCATTTTCTATAACACTCTTCACAATATTGCTCAAGAAGATTTCACATCTTGGAAGATAAGACGTTTAACCTAATTAAAATTCTCAAATAACTAACAATCATCTTCATTTAAAGATGCTGGTCTCTAAAGCAAGAATATCAAAATATTAATTAATGCAGAAGGACAAATGAAGATAAATTGTTATGACACAATAAGAATATAGGATCAGAAAGAATTATTATTAAAAACTAGTTAAATCTCTACATATATAATAGGGCTTCTTCCAAAACACTGGTAGAAAAAATTTAACTATTCATTTTATAAAGACCGAAGAAGAACTAAAAATTAAAACTAAAAATAAAACTGAAAAACTAAACTATTGCTCGAACTCCGCCCCAGAACTCCATGTCTTGCGCTCTCTTTTATAGCATTCATACTCTCCTTCTTTCCTTGAATACGAAATTCCAATTTCAAAAACAATTAACTTTCCAATCCGGTTAAGCCCTTGGAACCGTTTGATCTCTCTTATTAACGATTAACATCATCCATGAGACATATCTAGTATACAATATCTCGAAAATATCAGTTAAAATTTGGAAGAGAACCTCATACAAAAATATCATTTATCCCACCTTTTCTTAATTAGTTTGCCTTATTACTCATTTAATCACCCAAGGTAATAAGATAATATTCTTTTTCTTCAGTTTCACTTATGCGCACACGGAACTAAATTGCCTTCTTTTCCTTTCAATCACAACTATAGGATTCTTCAAAACTTTCCATTATTAATTCAATATAAATCAATTAAATATGTACTTCCCAATTTTGTTGACTTTAGATGAAAATACACGTTTTTAGCTAGCTTGATTGAGATAAAGGTCATGATTCCAGGTAATAATTTCTTTGGCATGGTGAGTAATAGTCCGGCTGGCTACTGAGACTGGCTTTGACTTCTCCAACCGATGTACCACGTACATCGGTGCCTTGAGATATCAGGGATTGTAATAAAGTCAATTTGTGCTTTTTAAACCATTTGCCTTGAGATTTTAGGGATTGTAATAAAGTTAATTTGTGCTTTTTAAACCATTTTATGAGCGAAGTTCTGTGATCTGGTCTACCGAGCTTTATTTTTTTAATAAATTATAAAATTAAATAAAATCATCAAATATGTATAAAATAAAAAATTAAATAAATATAAATTAAGATGTAATTATATCGTTTTTACACATTCATCACCATACATGTATTCATCAATTAAAGAAAAATGTATTATGAGAATTAACCACTTTTGCCTTACACGTGATATTTAAAGGATCTTATTTTGGGAAGAGGGTCAAAAGTCCGGGATTCAGAAGCAAAGTCGTAGGTTATATGTTCTAACCTATATAAGAAGAAGATGAAAGTCATTCGCGAGGGATTTTTTGTTCATTTCTGTCCGGGTTGAGCAGTAATAGTTTAGGTTTTTTATTTTCTTTTGATTTCTTTTCTTCTTGTAATGGTTTAATTATTTCTACTAGAGTTAAAGATGAAGCCCTATTATGTAGGTAGAGAATTATAATTCATTTTCAATAGTTCTTCTTTGTGTCATATATTCTCGTTTATAATGATGATAGTTTTTCTCCATATGTTCTTATACTTGATACTTTGATTTAATACTCTCTTTCTAGAGACTAGCATCTTTAATGAAGAAAACTATTAGTATTTTGAGAATTTCATTTGATTTAACCGTTTTATCTTCCGAGATATCTATTCGTGTCATGAATCATCTTGAGACAATTTCAAACAATTTTATAGAAAATGATTTTAATAATCTAGTATATATAATAGTGATAGAATCTTGAACCCCTAGTACTCTCTCTACTTGAATTTAGTTGTTTTATTAGTCAATTCATATTATCTTAGAAACATCTCTTTATTCGTTTTAGCATTAATTGTAAATTAAAGATAACAATATTTTAGTCTCCGTGGATGACCCGTATTTACATATTGTCTCATCGATAGCTGTGATTTTACGGTCTACATATTTTTATCTCAACAACTTCTTGGCGCCGCTGCAGAAGACTAAAATTTGTTATTTTTAGATTATATTAAATTTTATATATATTAGGATAGTTTATATTTTATTTTATTTTTATTTCCAAGATTTTATTTTGGGTATTTTGTTATCATTAGTGTGCAGATTTATTTTATAAGTGGAAAGTAGGATCTGCTGATTAAGGTAAGTGACATCTCAAATTTTATTTTATTTTATTTAGATTAGATTTATTAATTTATTTTGTAAATAATTATATTAGGAAATATTTTTATTTCTTAAATTTTATTTTATTTGTAAATGAATGGATTAGGATTTTAGTTTTTATTTAATTACATTTTTCCTTTATTAAAAATAAGAAAAAAATAACACTTTGCACAACACTCCACATTTGTCAGACTACCGATTTTAGCAAAACACGTGGAATAGTATTCTGAACCCGTGTCTTGGACTTGATGGGGATTACCAGCCGAAATTCCACAAGCCTTAGCCTTGTACCTTTGAACAGTCTTTGACTGTAGGTATATTTTGCTAAGATAACCTGAGCCTACCTAATTTTAGTCGACCCTGCATTTGCATGTACACCAAAAAAAATGTCGAATTGACCAATACAATGAATATCCGACCGATTTTTAAAATGGATATTATTCGTACTATGACCATAGTGTAGATAGTAATTGGGACCAGTACCAACCTTCTGAAGGTTATGGCTCATACCATGGTGATCCCAATTACTATTCGCACGTGCACTAATCATTTGAATGGGAAATGAGCAATACTATACTGAGCAAAATGTGTGTTCTCCGTCTTTGGAGGATCTAAATAGACAGTTGCAACCTAATAATCAACATGCAACTCCTTCTTTGGAAGACTTACTTGAGTAGGTAGTTGAAAGTTCACGTAGGTATACATAACAATGGAAAAATTATCTGAGACATATAGAAAATATGAAGAAGAATTTTTAGTTGATCATAATATTGCTCTAAATGAACTTAATTCTCAATATAGTATTTCCAATTTTACCCTTGATAATAATAATAATTATTCACATATTCAAGAGGACAAGGTTATAATAGAAAACATTATATGTTTGGATGAGGTCTGACCATCTTCATATGATGATAAAGTTAATGTTTTTGAAGAATTTTAAATATGTAGTCATAATGATCATGAAAATTTTACACCAATTGAGCCATGCTAATAGTGATGTTTCAAGTTCAAATCCTAATAATATTGATGATTATTTACCTATTCAAAAGGAAAAGAATTTAACTAGAGATATCGTTGTTTTAAATGGTGAAATATTTCATTGTTATTATGAAGACTATGATGGTTTAGAGGAATGGGTTTATCCTAAAACTAGTGTTTTAGAGTCTAATTCGAAAATAATAGTCTTAAACAAACACGATAGACTTGTAGAGAATTTAAACGTGAGTAAAGGTACCCCACCTGATTACAATCTAGATGAAATAATTGATCATTTTCATAAATATGATAATTTAGAAATTAAGAAAATTGTGACTAGTTTGTTAAAGGATTTTAAAACCTTTAGGTTTTTCGAGATGAATATCATTCTGTCCGTGGTTTACCTTTGACTCTTAGAAAAGTAACTCACTTGGGACTTGACGGTATGTGCCTCTACCATCCTAAGTGATTATCTTCGTACACGTTTTTCCGAACTTGATTATGTCCAGGAAGAAATTCAGTTGTTAGAAACTCGTTATCTTGTTGATGTGATTTACCCGGTTCATGATACCATAACTGACTTTGTTGTCCCACCAAAATTTTATCTTCTAAATGTGAGAACATATGAATTTGAAATGTGTCAATTCATATCGTTTGGAACCAAGCCTAATTATTTTAGAAAATTAGAATTAACCACTTTTTTTTTAGAATGACCACCACTCTCATATACTCAATTGTGGTCAACTTTGTGAGTCAAAGATGATTGACTTTAAGGATCACAACTATTTCGATTATTGTTATATGATGCTTAAGTTGTGACTAACCTTTTCTTGGTCTGGCTGAAGACTTTAAACTTAACGCTCTGTGGGAGGTAACACATATGCTTTTGATATACGATGTTGGTAATATCTTTTCATATCTATTTTACTTTGTTCATCATTTCTTTTTGTTCATGCATTCATATAATTACGTCGAAGACTATGTTCAATTTCAGTTTAGGGATAAGGGTGAAAAAAAAATTAGTTGTACCAATATCCAACATATAGAGGTATATAATATTCTTTTAGCTAAGTTTACATATTGTTTCTCACCAAAAAGATTGAAATCAGAATTGTTAGAGAAATCTACATCTGTGTTCTTAACCTATGAGAGATTAATCGTGACGGACCCAACCATCCATGTCGGAGGCAATTAGGCCAGAAGGAAATGCCAGTAGAGACTACCCTTTTGAGTGAGGCACCAAACCTTCAACTGTCCTCTTAGAGTGTTTTCATCTGCATAAACTCTGAGTAGAATGATAAGCTATTCAACCTCGCACCACTTCAACACTCTCTGATCTCTGGGTGCTAATTCTTATCACCATGATGGTGACATCAGGACTAGCCTCATCTTGTAGTCTTAGTCACATAATTACAACTCTCTTTCTCAATAGAAACTCAGAATCATCGACAAGTGGAAAAACATCAATTCATGAAGAAGTTGAAGACATTCGAGGTTTATAAGAAATAAAAGGAAAACAACATTACAAAAGATGTAAATTTTTGAAGATTTGTGTACCAACAGATGTGAAGCATCAAGTGCAAAAAATCCTTCTCCATTGGCAATGAAAGTTTTATGTTTTGTATCATTCATTTTTTGTTTATTTTATACCAATTTTCTTTACAGAAAAATTATGTAATGATATCATTAGGAAAAACCATGGAGAAGAATAAATCCAAAGGGAAGTTTCAAAACAACAAGCGATCGAAGAAAAAGAGTAAAGTTCTACAAGTTTCAAGGGTTGAAACCAAAGACAAAGTTATTTCTATTGAGCATTATGAGAGAGTTGTGATTCCAAAACTAAAAGGTGAGTGTATGTTTTCATCCTCATATATGGTCAATTTCCTAAGAAGTCACCATATTTCTTTTCCTTTGAGATCGTCAGAAAATGAAAATAAGTGTTACCATCAATAATGTGTAAGTTGATGAATGTGTACACACGTCATTTTTACATCTTAATTTATATTTATTTAGTTCTTTATTTTCTACAAATTTAATATTTTATTTAATTTTACAGAATTTAATAAATAAAGTTCGATTGGATTAAAGTACGATATTTTACACGTTAGCCCGTTGTGAACTTAACAGTAGAAGAAGATGAAAATAAACTAGTGCGCATACAAAGCAATAAGAGGGGAAAAGTCGTCAGGTCAGTGGCTGCGACTGGGGTAAGTGAAAATCTGATTTTTGTTTTTCTTTTAAAGAAGAAGAAGACTGTTGAGTTTTCAAACGGTCAAAATTCATTTAATTCAAGATATTTAATTAAAGGATTTTGTTTATTAAACCTGATTTAATTTTATAAATACAAAACGGTAAAATATTTAATGTATAAAATTAAAATATAAAACCGTTGGATCTTTGATGAGTACACGTATGCACTCGCAGGCACACGCAAGGCACACGCCAAGGGTCACGCCAATGGTCGCACCAAGGCTCACACCAAGCCTCACACCAAGGCTCACACCATGGATCACACCAAGGCTCGCACCAAGGGTCGCACCAAGGGACGCACCAAGGCTCGCTCCAAGGCTCACGCAAAAGCACACGCAAGCTCCGCAAGCCCGCGGTGCTTCGGTGCGAAGCACCGCACATGTGTGCATTTGCCCACTAGTCCATTTCTTAAGTCCATATCCAATCCACTAGTTCTTTTTCCTTATATAGAACATTTGTGGTAATAAGGATAAATTTCCTCCTTGGTTTGCCCAATATGGGACAAACCAAAGGTTTCTCATTCACTAAGAAGTGAAAATGGATGGCTCAATTTTTCCACCCCAAGTTTGGACTAGTGACCCTAGGTCCCTTTAAGATATATTAAGTAACAATATTTATTTTAAGTAAGAAATCCATTTTTAATTCTAACAATCCCCCACATGAATGAAGAAAGCGATAAATCAGAAAACCGGAAAACGAGAAATACCTCTTAAGCAATAGGTGTCCATAAGGAATTGAACCTCTGCGTAGTGAGAAGTATCGGAACTACTTGATGGACAGTGAACGCGATGTCTTGAACTGCCATGGTTTGGTGTAATTCATCAATAGCTCCTTACGCGAGATATCTCTCAAGAGTGCTGTTAAGTTCACGCCGTTGTGTCCGTTTTGGCCCTGGACATATCCCGTTTCTCAGAATGCTCTAGAGAATCAGCTCAATTCTCATAGGAAGCGACCCACTTCCTCATTCAGATAGGTGAGTTCTATCAAGAGTGTTAACTGCTACACCCCATTTCAATCTTAAATTGAAACTATAGAACTCATTAAGACTTTATTATAAGTCATCCTCACATGCAGTCACACTATCACGTCTACATCATAGGGAAGGGACAGAGAAAATAATTCCCTGATAGTGTTTAATTTTTACCCGCCACAAATTAGTTTTCTCATTCAAAACCTTGATCTTGGGATCTCCAGTCAGCAAGGTTGAGTATCCTTCATGGCAAGTTTTAATTTATGAGCTTAAGTCCCATCCCCCTCGATGCATTACTAACTATCTCCTTGGACAAGCCTTTCGTCAAAGGGTCCGCGATATTCTCCTTAGACCTCACAAAGTCAACAGAAATAACGCCAGTTGAGATTAGTTGTTTTAGAGAATTGTATCTTCTCCTAATATGAAAAGATTTTCCGTTATAGTTGCTGTTTTTAGCATTAACTATTACAGTTTGACTATCACAATGTATAGATATAGCTGGCACAGGCCTATGCCAGAGAGGAATGTCTTCTAAAAAGCATCTTAGCCAAGCGGCTTCCTCTCCTGCTTTATCTAACGCAATAAACTCGGATACCATAGTGGATCAAGCGATACAAGTCTGTTTGGAACTCTTCCAAGACACTGATCCACAGCCTAGAGTGAATACGTATCCACTCGTAGACTTAGACTCCTCTGAGTCTGCTATCCAGTTTGCATCATAGTATCCTTCAAGAACAGCGGGGTGTCTTTCATAACTCAAACGGTAGTTTAAAGTGTATTTAAGATACCTCAACACTCTGAAAAGTGCATCCCAATTCTCATGTCCTGGATTACAGGTATACCTACTTAGTCTACTCACAACATAGGCAATGTCTGGTCTTGTGCAGTTCATCAAACTTCCTATGACTCGTGAATATTCAAGTTGCGAGACTCCATTGCCTTTGTTTTTCTTGAGTTTGCAAGAAGGGTCAAATGGAGTACTTGCAGGTGTACTACCAAACTGGTTAAATTTCTTAAGAACTGATTCAATATAATGAGATTGACTAAGACTGAATCCATTAGACTCCTTTCTAATTTTCATCCCGAGGATTACATCAGCAGGACCTAAGTATTTCATGTCAAAGTTCTCACTCAACATGTTCTTAGTGGAATTAATGATTTCTAAGGTTGTGCCTAGTATAAGCATATCATCAACATACAAGCATACAATCACACAGGCATCATTTATAGATTTATTGTACACACATTTGTCAGCTTCATTTATTTTAAATCCACTAGAGAACATTACATGATCAAATTTTTCATGCCATTGTTTCGGTGCTTGTTTCAAGCCATATAAAGACTTTTTAAGTCTACACACTTTGTTTTCATAACACTTCACTACAAATCCTTCGTGTTGGTCCATATAAATTTCTGCATCTAATTCACCATTTAGGAACGTAGTTTTTACATCCATTTGATGTATTTCTAGGTATGAATTGCAGCGATTGCAATTAGCATCCTAATGGAAGTAATTCTCGTGACAGGTGAATAAGTGTCAAAGAAATATACACCTTCTATTTGTTTATAGCCCTTAGCTACTAGTCTAGCTTTATACTTTTCCACAATTCCATCTACCTTACGTTTTCTCTTGAAGATCCATTTACAGCCTATGGGTTTGTACCCTGGAGGTAAATCTACTATCTCCCAGGTTTCATTCTGAACAATAGAATCCATCTCACTAATAGTGGATTCCTTCCACCATGGAGCTTCAGACGAAGTCATGGCCTCTTTATAGGTTTGTGGATCAGTTTCAACTAAACAGGTTATGAAGGCTGGCCCAAAAGATTTTTCTATTCTAAGTCTTTTGCCTCTTCTAGGTTCATAAACATATTCATCTTCTTCTATCGGTAAAATATGGCTAGAAGAAGGGACACTACGGGATCATCACATATCATGCGAGATTCAGATTTCAACTGAAACACATTTTCAAAAAATATAGCATCCCTAGATTCCATAATGGTGTTCACACCAATTTCTGAGCTTTCAGAACTCACAACCATAAACCTATAAGCAGTGGTGTGTTCGGGATATCCTATGAAGACACAATCAACTGTTTTAGGTCCTATTTTAGTCCTCTTAGGTGGAGGAATAGAGACCTTGGCTAAGCACCCCCACACTTTGAGGTATCCATAAGAGGGTTGTTTGCCTTTCCATAATTCATACGGTGATTTGACTGATCCTTTAAGGGGCACTCTGTTCAGGATATAGCAAGCTGAGAGGACGGCCTCGCCCCACAAGTTCGCCGGTAGTCCTGAACTGATTAACATGGCATTCATCATCTCCTTAAAGGTTTGGTTTTTCCGTTCAGCCACTCCATTAGATTGTGGTGAATAAGGAGGAGTTACCTCATGAATAATGCCATGTTGTGCAAAAAAGTCTCCTATAGGGATTACATATTCACCCCCACGGTCAGATCTAATGGTTTTAATTGTGGTGTTCAATTGGTTTTCTACTTCTAATTTGTATAATTTAAATGCTTCTAAAGCATCATCTTTTCCTTTAAGCAAGTAAAATATGACAGTATCTAGTACAGTCATCTATGAAAGTGACAAACCATTTTTTACCACCTCTGGTTTGGATTGATTTAATATCAACTAAGTCTGAGTGAATTAACTCTAAGGGATTTTTAGAATTTATGTGGACATTTTTCTTAAAGGGCTTCTTTGCATATTTTGATTCTACACAAACTTCACATTTTTGGATTGATTCTACACAAATTTAATTTTGGAATGCGGCCAGAGTTTGCCAATTTGTTCATTGATTTATAATTTACATGACCAAGTCTACCATGCCAGATATTCAATGAGACAACAACATAAGAAGAATCAATTTTATTAACTTCAACAGAGGTTACATATAATTTGTATAGGCCTTCAGCCTTATAGCCCTTTCTCACAAAATCCTTTCCCTTAGTGATAATCACTTTCCCAGACTCAAATACAATCTTAAAGCCCTTATCATCTAGCACACCACTTGAAACGAGATTCTTGCAGATGTCTGGTACATGTAAAACTTCATTCAATGTGAGGATTTTCCCAGAGGAGAGCTTCAGCGAAACTTTTCCTTTTCCTGCAACCTGTGCTGCAGATGAATTACCCATATAGAGTTTTTCTCCTTCTCCTACCGTATGATAGGAGGTGAACATGTCTTTACTTCCACAGACATGTTTGGTACCTCCAGAGTCTATCCACCAGTCTCTCACATTGGTAACTAAGTTAACCTCAGACACCGTGCCAGAAAACTCATTTTTACTACTTTCAACTAAATTTACATTTGTTTTCTTAAAATTCGCATCTTTGCGTTTTCTACAATGAATTGCCATATGGCCAGACACACCACAAACATAACATGCTCCCTTAATTTTACCAATAGAAGATTTTGGTTTTTGAAAGGTACCTTTTCTTTGCGGGCCAGGCTTGCGCTTGTTGTGGTCCAGACTTAGATTATCAAATTTGTGTTCGATAACGTGAGCTTTGTTTGACATGTCTCTTGTAGAAGAAACATTCTTGTCCTTTGAACACATCAATTCTTCAACTTGGATTTTCTTGGCCAATTCTACCATGGAAATTTCACCAGTTTCATGCCTTAGTCTTCTCTTGTATTCAACCCAGGAATTTGGCAATTTTTCAATAACAGCAGAAACTTGAAATGTTTCGTCAATAACCATTCCTTCAGCAATTATTTCATTAATAATTTTTTGCAGCTCCAGAAACTGATCAACCACTGATTTATCATTCATCATTTTATATTCCAGAAAACGTGCAACCAGGAATTTTTTACTTCCTGCTGTTTCTGCTTCATATTTATCTTGTAGTGCAGTCCATAAATTGTAAGCATTGAAATTATCCTTAGAATTGTAAAAATCATATAAAGCATCTTCTTGGCAGTTTAAGATATGATTTTTGGCCATGTAATTACTTCTCTTCCAAGTTTCTAAGTCCTGTAATTTTTCAGGTTCATTCAGAGACTCATCAAACGGCTTCAGAACCATATCATCTAGCATGTGGAAACTCAGGAAAAATAACATTTTTGACTGCCATATCTTGAAGTCATTTCCAGAAAACTTCTGAGGTCTGTCAACATCAGTCTTCACCATTGTCATAGAAGTAAAATTTTGAAATTAAACAAGTATCGAGTTAAGAATGTTGGAGAATATTCCTGTATCAGTGAACAAACCAAACAGAAGCTTGAAAAGAGTTAAGGGTTAGAACAGATAACACACTTCAGACAATCACACAAGCACAGAGAGATGGAGTCGCATGTTCAACAGACTGCCCTTAACTCGATATTTGTCAGGTACACCTTTGGAAAAGTGTTGCTATACCTTTAGAGATGACAAATCGAATCCAGGATAAAACCACCTGATACCAACCCAGTTAGCAAGACTCGTTGGCCCGTTGTGAACTTAACAGTAGAAGAAGATGAAAATAAACTAGTGCGCATACAAAGCAAGAAGAGGGGAAAATTCGTCAGGTCAGTGGCTGCGACTGGGGTAAGTGAAAATCTAATTTTTGTTTTTCTTTTAAAGAAGAAGAAGATTGTTGAGTTTTTCAAACGGTCAAAATTCATTTAATTAAACATATTTAATTCGAGATATTTAATTAAAGGATTTTGTTTATTAAACCTGATTTAATTTTATAAATACAAAACGATAAAATATTTAACGTATAGAATTAAAATATAAAACCGTTGGATCTTTGATGGGTACACGTATGCACTCGCAGGCACTCGCCAAGGCTCACGCCAAAGGTCGCACCACACCAAGGCTCACACTCGCACCAAGGCTCACGCCAAGGCTCGCGCCAAGGCACACGCAAGCTCCACAAGCCCACGGCCCGCGGTGCTTCGGTGCGAAGCACCGCACATGTGTGCATTTGCCCACTAGTCCATTTCCTAAGTCCATATCCAATCCACTAGTTCTTTTTCCTTATATAGAACGTTTGTGGTAATAAGGATAAACTTCCTCCTGGGTTTTCCCAATATGGGACAAACCAAAGGTTTCTCATTCACTAAGAAGTGAAAATGGATGCCTCAATTTTTCCACCCCAAGTTTGGACTAGTGACCCTAGGTCCCTTTAAGATATATTAAGTAACAAAATTAATTTTAAGTAAGAAATCCATTTTTAATTTTAACACTCATCACACATACTCTCTCAACCGCTGTTGACCAGATATCCTAGCATGTATTTTCTGTTGCACTTCTAATTACTTGGCATTATGAGGAGAAACTTTATGTCTTCATATCTCTTTGGATACTTGTGACTAATTAGAAGTTGGAGTAAAGGTTTTGTGGGTATACCTCTTGTAAACCCTCACGAGACAAAACTCGTCCGCTAAGGCTTGTTACACATGCTAACTGTAGTCACGATTCCTTTGAAAGTGAGTTATGATTTTTATTCTATTTTTATATTAGTTTTCATTTTTAGTTTTGTTCGAGGAATAGTAAAATATAGGTTTGGGAATATTTGATGAGTGTGTAAACACATCATTTTTATATCTTAATTTATAATTATTTAGTTTTTTATATTGTATAAATTTGATAATTTTGTTTAGTTTTGCAGTATTTGATAAATAGAGCCCAATTTAACTAAAATGCTGAACTTCACTATAAATGTTGAAAAAATCAAGAATATTCCTAAAATTATTTTCCCGACCATATCAAGATGCGGATGAACAAAATAAATGTAGTCAAAGCCAATAAAGTAGTTGACGTGTAATTCACATAATATGGGATGTAGACACGACAATAGTTATATGACATCATTTTAATTTATATGAGCATCCAACTGCAAGATACGAAACCACTCAATATACAAAAATGAAATGTTGTCATTTGGAGTCAAAATGGGTCAGACCACTTACAGGCAAATATTGAAGAGATAACATTAGACTATAAATCCGTGAAGAAATTTGCTATTACCTTTGATGGGTTCTCAAATTAATTGTCACACATGAGTTACCTACTTGGTGACTAAGAAACTAATGGGGCAGTAGTGAACTTCCTTACTTGCTCGAGTGACTTTTGTGATTAAAAAAGAAATCATGGTGCCATGCATATATGCATCAATTAAATGAAAGTGTATTTTGGGAATTAACCACTTTTTCTTTACACGTGATATTTGAAGGATCTTATTTTGGGAAGAGGATCAAAAGACGGGGATTCAGAAGGGAGGTCGTAGTTTATATGTTCTGACTTATATAAGAAGAAGATAGGAAGGCATTCACGAGGGCTTTTTAGTTCATTTCTGTTAGGAGTTGAACAATAGTAGTTTATGATTATTTTTTTTTTTTTTTTTTTTTTTTTTGTAATGGATTAATTCTTTCTACCAGGGTTACAAATAAAGCCCTATTATATATATAGAAAATTATAATTTATTTTTAATAATATTTTTTTATGGTTTTATATTCTCGTTTATAATTATTATAGTTTATCTTCATATATCTTTATGTTTGATATTTTGGTTCAATATTTTCTTTTTAGATACCGGCATCTTTAGTGAAGAAAACTATTAGTATTTTGAAATTTCATTTGATTTAACCATTTTATCTTCTGAGGTACTCGTATCCTAAATCGTCCTGAGACAATATTAAAGAATTTTATAGAAAATGATTTTATTAATTTAGTATATATAATAGTGGTAGAATCTTGAACCTCTTATACTTTCTACTTGCCTATAATTGTTTTATTAGTTTATTCATTTTATCTTAGAAACATTTCTTTATTTATTTTAACATTTAATTGTGAATTAAAGATAACAATATTATAGTCTCTACGGACGATCCGTGTTTGCATACTGTCTTATCGACAACCATACTTTTACGGTCTATATATTTTTATCTCAACATGAAAAATAGCAAGAGAAAGAGAAGTCTAAAAACACAAAAAAGACTAGAGGAAACCAAAAAAAAAAGTTGCGTTCTTGCAATATTTTCTTTTGAGTATTATAAAAGATTCAAGCTTGTTAAAATCTATGGTCCTAACTAACTTTGAAAACCATCCTGTAAGGTTAGGGTTGTCCAAGGTATATACACTTTAATAATCCAAAAAATCTAAGCGATATGGGACTATACTTTACACACACAAACACACACCCTTTTTTGGATTACACACAAAGGAAGAAGAAGAAGAAACAATACTTAGGTTAAACAATCCCTAAATAGGCCAAACTAAACAATATCCACACATTTACCTAAACACATGCTCTGATACTATGTTAAAGTCAATGGACCTAACTAAATTTGAAAACCTGCTTGTAAGATTATGATTGTCTTAAGCATATACACTTCTCAAATCCAAGGAGTCTAGGCGAAGGGTACTATACTTAACAAATCTCAATCAGGTTACTGCTTATTAGATGATCCAAATATAGACTACCCGTAAATTTATACTTCCTCCGTCCTATTTTAGATGAAGATGAGTGATTTTTTTCAAGCACTAAATTAGATAAAGAAAATTATATTTTTATCAAGTTTTTCTTTATTTGTCCCTACATTAGAATCAGACGCTAGATACAAAAGAACAAAAAAAATTAAAAGATTTAAATATATTTAAAATAATTAATATTAAAAGATATATTTAAAAAAAATTAATCTCTTATTTTTTAATCTACGTAAAAATATATAAATCTTTATCTATACTGAGACGAAAATAGTATAATAATAAAGCTAAATTAATTTTAGTCAATAAATGACTAGAGATCGAAGAATGGCGCAGGGAGATTTGAATCGTTGAAGTGTGAATATCCACCGCACATAGAGTTAAAAATGGTTTATGATTTTGGACAATTCCCTAACTTCCTTGTCTATTTGTCCTACCTAATTAATATTTACAAATTTTAAAGAGAGAGATAAAGAGTTAAAGAGATGGAGTGAGAAACAAGTGGTTTTGATAAAGAGGACAAAACATGTAGCTTTTGGAAGTATTGTAAATAGACTAAGCAAGAGTTCTTCTCCACCGCAATTCCTACTCTCCCACATACTAACAACAAAGCCACATTTGTTGTTGTTACTTATTTTGTTTTGTTGGGGCATGTTTGGATGTGTATCAGGAATAATGGAAATATTGGCCAGCCCTATTTTGTTTTTTTATGAAACTCTTTTGTCTCATTTTACTTCTTATTCTCTAGCCACCTAACAAGAAAACAAAGACTAGATAGTGAGTAAACATTAAATGTTACAGCCAAAATTGTAAAATATGACATGTTATTGTGTGCTCTGTATCCAGTGAGTAGTACTCTTTCTCTCCGAATGGTGAGGGTTTCCGAGTTGGTGAGGGTTTCCGAGTTAACACAGATGGCTTCACCCTACAATCCTTGCTATTTTACACTGGTACGTGTTTTGGTGGCCGTGCCTTGACAAGTAACTATTTTATACTATTATTACACCTATCTCTTATCGAAGTTAATTCTAGTAAGTCTAAGAGCTTCTTTAACTGAATGTGTACGGGAATGAATATCTAAGTTCATGTATATATTTATTTTCTCTAAAATCTTTCTTCAATTTTAACTTTTTTAATTTATTTATAGATGATATGGCTTAATTTTGGGTTAACATCCTCTAAGTAAATGTCTAATTCTAGACATTCACCTAAAGGATATCAACTAACCCTAATCAGCTTTTACTTAAATTAACTTTAATATATTAAAAAACATATTTAGCTGTAATCAAATCTAATAAAATCTTAAATTATTGAAAATAAATTTATACTAATTAAAAGAAAAGGCTAAATACAATACCGTTAAAGATGAACATTTTTTACTCCTAAACTTTAAGAAACAATAGGAAGATGATATCTTGTTTGTGTTTCCACATAAGAAACACACAATGACTATTGGAGAAGCTCAAAGTTAGTATTTCTTTATAATGTTTTTTTTTTATTTATTTTTCTCAACAAAACAGTTTCTTCGTAATTAAGCAGGTTAAGTATGGATTTGGAATTGTTTTTTTTTTAATATATAAAAACACTTTCAACACTATATTAGTTAATATATGTATTTAATAAAATTTTCTCAAAGCTCTTTTTAATAAAAACATTTGTAAAATCCCTAAACTTTTAAAAGTTGAGAAGAACAAGCTTTTAAAAACTCCAAAAGCAAAAACTATGGATCCGCATTAATTTCTTATATGATTTTCTTTTTTTATCCCTATTATATTTTATAAATGATGAAAATTAATCTCAAATCTTTCTACCATTGTTTTTAAATTTCAACATCATATATATTATTGATCATTTTTTTGAATAATAAATATAAGAATAAATATTAACTTTTTATTAATTTTTTATTTAATTTATTTTCTCGAAATTATATATATAATAAAAAATAATAATATATCATAATTGTAAAAATAATATTTTTTAACAACAAAAATAATAATCATTATTAGTAAATTTAATATTAAATATATATATATATATACACATATTTATTAATAAATCAATATATTAATATTTTAAAATTGAATTATTTAAATTATTTTTAAATCTAATAAATTAGAATAAAACTAATATGAGATAAATGTCTGTTTTTGTCATCTATTACAACAACAACAGTTAAACCTGATAATGTTTTTTTGAAAGAGGCAAAGAATGATTTCATCAAGGAAAAATAGGGTGGAAAAATTGTACCACCTTAAGGATGGAATGTACAAAAGAACTGGAATGAAACCAATATTACAAAATAAACAAAGCTAAGGTGGTTTAAGTATCAATCTTTCCGGTTCTATAGCATGTGATTGTGGAAGACTTTTTCAAAACTCTTGATAGCAAGGGACCAAGAATATAGAAAATATTTCACCAATTAATAAGAAGACTATTTGTTCTGTTTTTTTGAGAAAATACTCTTGCATTGCGATCACCCTAAATGTTCCAAATGATTTTTGTCGGGACCATGTTCCAAAATTCAACTGAAGAAGCAACATAACTAGTATTCTAACATATAATGGTAGTACTAATATCGGCAACAAAGGTAAAATGCCAATTCAGTTTTTCAAAAAAGTGATTCCAAATGTCTTGAGCAAATTGATAGAAAATGAAATAATGTATAGCAGATTCATTAGTAGTACAAAACACACAAGTAGGATAAGTGGCAATATTTTTTCGAATAAGATTGTCTCTAGTGAGAATCTTGTTTTCAACTAAAGCCCACATGAAAAAAACCAATTTTGGGAGGAAATTTCTTTTTTAGATTGAAAGAGAATATATAGAAAAAAGAATTTACAATTCTACAAGGAGTAAAGAAACATAACCTAGCTTAAACAAGCAGAGGTTAGCAAAAGAAACATGAAGGAAACTATTACACAAACATTTTATCCCAATCAATTAAAAATTGTGAGAAATTAATATGAAGGCTTAGACCAGCAGCCTTTGCCAATTCAAGATCAAAGTTCTCGCTTCTAAACCCAAATCAATATTTGTTTTATATTAGTAGTCTTCTTCGAATCTTCTCTTATTACGCTCCTTCCAAATCACCCAAGTTGTTGCTGCTAGGGTTAACTGCCAAACAAAGATGGTATATGGATGATACCAACTTACAACTAATTGATAGATGTTATCTGGAAAAACCCAATACCATTTGTCTTTCGGAGTTAAGAATAACCAAATATTTCTCGCCACCTTACAATGCAACAATAAATGCTCAATGGATTCCCTTCGCAGCTACACATAATGCAAGAGTTATATATCATCATCCCAATGAAGTTGAATAAATTTTCTTCTGCTTCCATATGGAGCTGTAGATTTCATTAAGACCTAAGAGTTAAGAAGTTTATAACTAAATTTAAATGAATAAATTTTCTTACTAGAGTCATTCCATTCGATAGTGTCAGAACCCGAGAAATCAAAATTCACAGAATCAAGTTGATCCGAAAGAGAGACCAAATCTCTTTGAGCTTGAGCATTCAATCTTTTAGGAGTTGCAGTTGAACACAATTCGATTAATATTTTAATCTGGTTTATATTTTGGTTTATAATTTACCAAGCTTTCAACTGTTTTTTTTTTCAAAGCACAACACAGCAACCCACAACAAAAAAACGCTTCTAACAAAACTGACAGGCTTGATAAATAATTTTGAAATAATCATTTTTGTAATAATTTTTTACAAACACTTTTTTTAAATAATTGATTATCTTAGAAAAATATTTTCAAAGATGAGAGGAAAAAATGATGATCTTAGATTTTATTTTTAGTCCGTTATTATTTTTTGTCTCTCTCTTGATAGTTTAGAGAAAATAAGAAAGAACAGTCTATTTCAATTTTGTTACAAAAAAATTTGATTACGATAATTTTTTAAAAAAATTATTTTTCTATTTATCAAAATAATAAAGTTTTTCAGTTACATTAAAATAATCAATTATTATTATAAATTTTAATAAATACCCATATAATGGATTATGGGCTCATTATCTATTAAAATAATGGTTACCAAAGAATCCCATAATAAATTATGGGCTTATTATATATTATAATAATGGTTAACAAAGAACCCACAACAATACCAAACACATCAATTATAAACTTTTTATACTCAAGTTTAAAAAAAAGAAAAAGAAAATAGAGGAATGTACAGAATCCTAGTATTAACAACCGATTTACAATTGATCATATTGCTACAAACTATTTTCAATTCGGTCATATATCCATTAAGAGGAGAGTTAAATGGAGACTCACAGTTAAATAGGTTAATTAAATTACCTATTTATTCCTCCAAACATAATTTTGAATTTTTCCTTCATTTGTGTTGTTTGACGGTGATGCTATTTGGTAGTGGTGATGTCGCCACTTACTTCCAGGATCGTTACATGGCATTCATTCAAAGGGTTCATCGTTTTCCTTTTGGGGTTTAGTAACGTAGCATTTAGGATCGTTACATGCATTCAAGATCGTTACATGGTATTCATTGAAAGAGTTCACCGTTTCCCCTCCGGGGTTTAACGAAGCTTCTTAAGATTCCACCACCACCACCACCACTTCATCACCACCATCTTAACCAATTTAATTAAAAGAAGAAGATATTTTGAGGGATGGTATTTTGAAAAAAAATAACATTGTATTATTTAAAAGTGTTAAATCGGATGGAAAAGGACCATTGTATAAAACAGATTAAAAAGCATGACCAATTTGTAAACAGAAATTAAAAAGTATGATCATTTTGTAATTGACCAAAAAAAAAAAAAAACTTTTTATAGTTCTTTTGATACTCAATAAGACTAAACTTGTAGGATATTGTGACAATGACTGTTTTAACCGATCTTCTTTTTATCTTTTTAACACTTAGTAATGTACAACCGATGTTCCATCAAGACATTAATGTCGCATCGATTAATTTTTTGCATTTTGCCCTTCTCTGTTAAAAAAAGTCCCGGCAAACATCTGCATAAACCTTGTGAGTATCAAAAGGTTGCTTGACACGTGGCAGCAATATCAGTGGAGTACAAGATGTCCCGATGCATGATCGAAATGCTGTTGGATCGTACCGGGGATCGTACCAGGGATCGTACCAGGGATCATACCAGGGATCGAACCAGGGATCGAACCAAGGATCGAAACATGGATCGAACCAGTCTCGTAGGATAAGAAAATTAGATCGACAAGTGGACGGATAGGGAGAAACCACATGGAAATATCTGGAAGAGATTAGGTCGACACGTGGGACGATTAGAGGACGCCACGTATTAAGAGTTGGGTGACTCATCGATCCAGGTTGGATGACTCATCGACCCAACTCCTTTTCGTTTAAAAGGAAAAGAAGAAGAACAGAAAAGGGGGTCTGCTTCTTCCGGGAGAAAAATCTTTCGGATTTTCATTCTGACTACAGCTTCAATGAAGCTTTCTGTATCTGTAATTACAAATTGATCAATAACATCCCTCAATATTTCACTACCCGTGGACGTAGGCCATTAAGGGCTGAACCACGTTAAATCCTGTGTACAATTTCTTCTATTTTCTTTTGTTAATTTGAGTTATGATTTTGGTTGATTTGGGTCGAATCAGTTTTCAGCTCAAACAAACCTCATGAAACAATCACTTTGTTTACATTCATTCTTCTTATCCTCGGAACAAAAAGCAAGTCAATGCTGGATTTCTGGAACAGAATCCGTGTCATAGCGAGTAGCATGTAACCGAGCCAACTCGTTTTCTGTATGACAATGTTTTTAACTGCTGAAATAAACTGAGAAAACTAGGTTGTAGTAAAGAAATTGAGCGGTTTAGATGTGAGAGGAGTCGTTACTCCTGAGCTTAATATTCATTCAATCCTCAACACGACAACCAAACGAATAGAGACAAATAAATTGGCGCTCTCTGTATTGTCGACAACGCAGCTAATGAAAAAGAAAAAATGAGTTTGTTCAAAATAGTCTTAATTGAATCAACATTTCTTCTGCAACAAACAGCTAGCTTTCTTTGGAAGATCAGAAACAAACCCTAATTCTCTTTCTTTCTTTCATACTTAGAGTTAAAAGAGAGAAACTAACAGAAAAAAAATCAGGAAAACCGTACTTACCTAACTCACTCTTCAAAAGTTAAACAAAAACGAAATTTTCCAGAGGGGTTTATCTGGGTTTTTGATGAATTTGAAAACCCATAAAGGAATTTGGTTCAGCTATTACAACAACTGAACATTAGTTTTCTTCTTTCTGGTAATATCATCTTTCCTTAACTCTTTTTTTCTTTTCTTCTTCTTATCTGTTAATTCTGTTTGTAAGAGTTTGTCAAACTCTACAATTACTTGGTTCAGTTTGTTAGATTTATATTTCTGATTTTCATTTTTTATCTTTCTGAATTTAAGTGTATTAATAATTCTTCTTTGAATTCTTCTCAAATATAGACTAAAAGTTAGTTATTTTTTGTTTTTGGTCTGATGAGCTGTTAGTCTACCCATTTGTCAAATCTGATTCCTTAAAGTCTACAACTCTAAGTCTGAAGTGAATCTGTCTACCTTTTAGTAATTTCTTATGAGTTAAGATATCCATTGCTGCTTATTTTAATTCTTCTGAAAGGTATGACGAATTCGATACTAATAAGTAAGTGAACTTTTTTCCACATTCAGGTTCGTTTTTTTGTCAAATTTTGGTCTGGGTCATAGCTGTGTCTTTTTCAGAAACAGTTGTCTTCATTTCTCTTCGAAAACGGAGAAAGAAAATCTTGTTTGTCAATGGCAAGAATGGTTCAAGACGAAGGATCATCTTCAGTAACTTCATCACCTCTTCAGTTCTTTTCATTAATATCACTTTCCCCTAGTCTAGGATCACCATATCCATGGCTTCGCGAATTAAAATCGGAAGAACGTGGACTGTATCTCATCCATCTTATACTCTCTTGTGCAAATCATGTTGCTGCTGGTAGCCTAGAAAATGCCAATATTGGTCTCGAGCAAATATCTCACCTTGCTTCTCCTGATGGAGATACAATGCAAAGGATTGCTGCTTACTTCACTGAAGCACTCGCTGATAGGATTCTAAAGGCTTGGCCTGGTTTACATAAAGCCCTCAACTCCACCAGGCTATCTTCAATCTCGGAAGGAATCCTTGCTCGTAAACTTTTTTTCGAGCTTTGCCCCTTTGTAAAGCTTTCATTTGTCATCACAAACCAGGCAAGTTTAGAAGCCATGGAAGGTGAAAAGATGGTTCATATCATTGATCTGAATGCGGCTGAGCCCGCACAATGGATTGCGCTCCTTCAAGCCTTGAGTGCACGACCAGATGGTCCTCCTCACTTAAGAATTACAGGCGTTCATGAACAGAAAGAGGTTCTTGACCAAACCGCTCTTCAATTAACTGAAGAAGCTGAGAAATTGGATATCCCATTTCAGTTTAATCCCATCATTTGCAAATTAGAAAATCTTGATGTTGAAAGGTTACGTGTTAAAACCGGAGAAGCTCTAGCTATCAGCTCCGTTCTTCAACTGCATTCTCTTTTGGGATCTGATGATGAGAATGCTAGAAAAAAATCCCCACCTGTATCCAGAAGTTCGAATTCAGTTAACTTGCAAAGAGCTCTCCAGATGAACCAGGGCACATTGGGTGAATTGCTCGAGAAAGATATTATTAATGGGTACAGCCCGAGTCCTGATTCTGCCTCATCATCTCCAGTGTCTTTATCCACATCACCTAAAATGGAGAGCTTACTTGCAGCTTTATGGGGATTGTCTCCAAAGATTATGGTGGTTACTGAACAGGAATCGAACCATAATGGATCAACATTCATGGAGAGACTCTTAGAAGCACTTTACTTTTATGCATCTCTATTCGATTGCTTAGAGTCGACCATATCTAGGAATTCAATGGAGAGAATTAAGGTTGAAAAGATGTTGTTCGGAGAGGAAATTAAGAACATCATAGCTTGCGAAGGAACTGAAAGGAAAGAGAGGCACGAGAAGCTTGACAAGTGGATGCAGAGATTTGATTTTGCAGGGTTTGGTAGAGTCCCGATGAGCTACTATGGACATTTACAGGCAAAGAGATTGTTGCAGAATTATGGTTGTGATGGGTACAACATAAAAGAAGAAAATGGTTGTTTGGTATTATGTTGGCAAGATCGTTCCCTTTTTACTGTTTCAGCTTGGAGGTGTAGGAGGTATGATTGATTAGTTTAGTTTCATCAGGTTTGGATGATAAAAGAGAGTGATATGGTATTTTGAGTTTCTCTTCTTTTTTCTCTTGTACAAAGTATTTGAAGTTTTGTTTATTTGAAATGCATAGTGTTTATGGAAAAGTTTTGATCTTCATGTTCTATCATTTAAATTTCTGTATCTCATTCGAAAATCCATGATCATTTTATTCAAACTACATAAACTGGGCGAGAGCAGTACCAAAATGGGTGTATTTTTGTTTGGTCGAAAATCAACCATCTCCTTAGAAAAGGATGGATGAGAATGTTAGAATTAAAAGTGATTTATTACAAAAAATTGTTTTGTTACCTAATTTATCTTGATGGGACAAAGGGTCACTAGCCTATATTGGGGGCGAAATAACAAATCCACTTTTCACTTTTATGTGAATGAGAAACCTTTGGATTGTCCCACATGGGATAAACCAAGGATGAAGTCTATTACCACTAAAGTTGCTTCTAAGGGAAAGACTTGTGGATTGGACATAGACTAAGGGAATGGGCTAGTGGGTAAATTCACACATGTGCGGTGTTTCACACCGAAGCAAGCGGGTCACGGGCTTGCGGAGCTTGCGTGTGTTTTTTGCGTGAGCCAGGGCGTGCATGGCGTGTGCCTATCAAGACTCAACGGTTTTATTTTATTAAATTCCTTTAATAAATTTGACCGTTTCAATATTTATGGGGATTAAATCATTTATTAAAAATATCTTTGAATTAAATATTTTGACCTTTTGAATTCCAAAAGGTTTTCTTCTCCTATAAAAGAAAAAGAAAAATCTCATTTTCATTTACCCCAGTCTCAGCTACTATCCTGACGACTTTTTCCCTCTTCTCGCTTTGTTTGTGCACGTAGTTTTATTTTTTTCTATAAATCTTATTCGACTGTTAAGTTCGCAACGGGCCAACGAGTTTTTGCTAACTCGGTTGGTATCAAGTGGTTTTATCCTGGATTCGATTTGTCCTTACTAGTGGTATAGCAACACTCTTTCTAGAGATGTACCCGACAAATATCGAGTTAAGAGCAGTCTGTTGAACAGGCGACTCCATCTTCCTGTGTGTGTGTTTGTCTGAAGTCTGCTGTTGTTTCTTCTAACCCTTAACTATCTTCAAGTTTCTGTTTGGTTTGTTCTCTGTTACAGGAATTTATCCAACATTCTTAACTCGATATTTCCTTAAACCAGTAAAAATGGAAACGAGAAATAATTTTTGAGAATTGTTTGCACACATGAAAATTTGCATCCGAACAATTTTCATTTGAGACATGAAAATTATTTAGAGTAGAAGAGAATATGTGTTTCGGTCAAGGGTACCAGAGAGGAACGGGAAGAAAACAGTGGATAGAGAGAAACGAGAAGAAAACTAATAAACCTAAAACCCAAACTGAATTCCCATTCTTATTTTCTCTCGTTCTTCCTGTATTTTAAAAAAAAAAGAAAAAACAAAAAAAAACAAACCATGAACTTGATTGAAACCGGAAGAAGAAAAACTTCGTTTTCCCTTAGAGATTTTTCTGACTCGTGCCTTGGATTTGGTTGATTGAGATCGACAGTTGAGGTAGGGGTTAATGATTGATTGCAAATGAAATTGTTTGCAGCAAGTTGAAGGGTTATAAGTGATTTTTTGCTTGAAATCAAGAAGAGCTAATTGATCCATGACATGGCACGGTTTGATTTTAGGAGGAACCGAGGAAGAAGTAATGACAAACAGATAAAGAGAATGGGAGAGATTGTATTTTAGTTTGCAGGGAAGGGTTTAAAATGGAAAAGAGGGGTGTGACTCAGTTAACTCACTGGGTCCGTAACCGAGTTGAAGAAAATGGGCTGCAACGGTGAGGGGCGTGTAAGGTTGGGTGGAAATAACTATGGCTAATGGATCAGGTACGGTTTGACCCACCCGTTACTCCGTCTTCTTCACCCGCGACAAACCTGGTATCGACCTGAAATTTACAGATTTGAAATTCTTCAAATTAACTTAATTAAGAGGAATTTATCCAATAAGGCTTTGATTGCTATTGCTGATAATTGCCATAATTTGACTTCATTGAGTTTAGAGTCATGTTCAAGAATTGGGAATGATGGTCTACAGTCAATTGCACGATGCTGCCCGAAACTACAATCCATTACGATCAAAGATTGCACACTGGTCGGGGACCAAGGGATTTCAAGTTTGATATCTTCTTCTCAAGCTTTGATGAAGCTAAAGCTTCAGAATATGAACAAAACTGATGTCTCCCTCGCAGTCGTAGGTCATTATGGCAGAAATGTTACAGATCTGGTTCTTACTGGTCTACAGAGTGTTAGTGAAAGAGGCTTTTTGGTCATGGGTAATGCTCAAGGACTGCAGAAGTTGAATATGTTTGCAATTACCTCTTGTCGAGGGATTACGGATCTTGTTCTTGAGGCAGTTGCTAAAGGTTGTCCTATTTTGAAGAATTTATTTCTCTGCAAGTGTTCTTTTGTTTCTGAAAATGGATTGGTAGCTTTCACAAAAAACTCTGCATCTATTGAAAGCCTCCAGCTAGAGGAGTGCAACAGGATTTCGCAGTACGGGATTCTTGCTGCCATCTCCAACTTCGGGGAGAAGATGATTTTGATGAGGACGAACGTAAACTGTTGGATGGTATATCTCATCCAAGATGAAACCTTCAATTCTTGCTAACGTAAATTGTGTTATTGCCTCCTGGTCTCATGTCATGTCGTTACAAATGTTCTTTTAAGGATATTAATTTCCATTCAACGGCTGTTGAAATCAACCTTTAAAGAAGCTTATCCTTACAAACGTGCAAGGGGAAAATGTGGAGTTGACCAGGTCAAGAGTCAGATTTTATTTTGAATATGTATTTTCAATTGGGTGTTTGGGCTTGTTTTGGGTGCATTCTAGCTGATGATATGGGTCTAGGAAAATTGCATTCTTCGACAGGGATTTGATGGAAAGTCCATGACTAAAAGGGCAACTTTTATTGTTCAGATAGCGACTGCAACAATAATCAAAATATACAGGTATGATTTATTAATTATAATCATAATATATTTTTTAATATATGAATCGTATGCATGATATCTTGAAATTATTAAACCGGTTAATACACTTAATTTAACAACCGTAGGTCACGTTTAATGAAACGTAATTGTGCACTAAAATTTATTCACTAAATTTAATGCAAGACAATTATTATATGCATAATAAAATATAGTTATTATGCACTAAAATAATTTAACGTGAAGCATGCGTGAGTGTTGATTATTTGATTTTGAATAAATCATGTTCATAATATAATTAGGCAATAGTTTATAGAAATCGTAAGGATTTTATTTATAGAGAAATAAAATAAAATAATGCTGAATTATTATGAAAAATCAAAAGAACAAGTTTTTTGGTACAGTGTCTGAAGTCAAATTGGTAACCAATGTGAGAGACTGGTGGGTAGACTCTGATGCTACTGAACATGTCCGCGGAAACAAAGATGTGTTCACCTCCTATCAGAAGATAGGGGAAGGAGAAAAGCTCTATATGGGTAACTCGTCCGCAACACAGGTTGCGGAAAAAGGCAAAGTTGGGCTGAAGCTCATTTTTTGGCAAAATTCTCACATTGAAGAAATTGTTCATGTTCCGGACATCTGTAAAATTCTTGTATCTTGTAGTATATTAGATGATAAGGGTTTTTATGAATCTGGAAAAATTGTGTAACTCAGTGGATAGAGCTATAAGACAGAGGGTTTTTACAAATTAGATGTAATCTCAATTTAATTAAATAAAAATAATTCCTTTTATGTTTGTATGCAGTGAATGTTTGACATGGCAGACTTGGTCATGTTATTCAATGAACAATCTGGCCAGCATAGGCTGCATTCCCAAATTTAATTTGTTAAAGTAAACATAAAATGTTAAATTTGCATATAATCAAAATATGCTAAAAAGTCTTATAAGAAAAGTGTTCAGAAATTTCTAAAACCCTTAGAATTAATTCACTCAGACCTAGTTGACATGAACTCAGTTCAAACTAGAGGTGAAAATATAATCCATTAAGGAGGTGATGAATGCCATGCTAATTAGCTCAGGACTACCTGCGAACTTGTGGGGGGAGGCCGTCCTCTCAGTTTTCTATATCCTGAACAAAGTACTTATTAATGGATCAGAAAAGTAGACAACCCTATTTTGCATACTTCAAAAATGTGGGGGGTGCTTGGATAAGATTTCCATCCCTCCACATAAGAGATAGGACCCAAATCTGTTAATTGTGTCTTAATTAGATATCATGAACGCCTTACAGATTATAGTTTTACGGTTGTAAGTTCTGATATTTCAGAAATTGGTCTGAATACCATTAAGGAATCTAGGGATATTGTGTTACTTGGAAAAATTATTTTCCTTTGAAATCTGAATCTCGCCTGATATGTGTTGATCCCCTGGATATCCTTTCTACGAGACAGACAATACTTCTATAGGAAGATGAAGTTGAGCCTTGAAGAGGCAAGAGATTTATAATAGAAAAATCTTTTAGAGCATGAAAATTTTGATCATGTAATGAGTTCTAGTGGGTTTAAAATAAATGAATCTGACAAGTATGTTTACACTAAACTTGTGCATGATACCTGTGTGATTGTATGTTTGTATGTTGATAATCTAATTATACTGGATACAACCATAGATGTATTTTATTCCACTAAGAACATGTTGAATGAGACCTTGACATGAAAGACTTAGGTCCCTCAGATGTAATCTTAGGGATGAAAATTAGAAGAGAGTCTAATAGATATAGTCTTAGTCAATCTCATTACTTTGAATATGTACTTAGAAAATATAACCAGTTTGATAGGAGCATTGGGATGCACTTTTTAGAGTGTTAAGGTATCGAAAATACACTTTAAACTTTGTTTGAGTTATAAGAGATACTCTGCAGTCCTTGAAGGACATTGTAATGCAAACTGGATAGTAGACTCAGAGGAGTCTAAATCTACGAGTGGATACGTTTTCACTCCAAGATGTGGATCAGTGTCTTGGAAGAGTTCCAATCATACCAGTATCTATCGGTCCACTATGGAATCCGAGTTTATTGCGTTAGATAAAGCAGGAGAGGAGACCGCTTGGCTAAGATGCTTTTTAGAAGACATTCCTCTCTGGCATAAGCCTGTGCCAGCTATATCTATACATTGCGATTGTCAAGCTGCAATAGCTAATGCTAAAAATAACAATTATAATGGAAAATCCATTCATATTCGGAGAAGACACAATTCTCTAAAACAACTAATCTTGAATGGCATTATTTCTGTTGACTTTGTGAGGTCTAAGGAGAATATCGCGGACCCTTTGTCGAAAGGCTTTTCCAAGGAGATAGTTAGTAATACATCGAGGGGGATGGGACTTAAGCTCATCAAATTAAAACTTGCCATGAAGGATACTCAACCTTGCTGACTGGAGGTCCCAAGATCAAGGTTTTGAATGAGACAACTAATTTGTGGCGGGTAATAATTAAACACTATCAGAGAATTATTTTCTCTGTCCCTTCCCTATGGTGTAGACGTGATAGTGTGACTGCATGTGAGGATGACTTATAGTAAAGTCTTAATGAGTTCTATAGTTTCAATTTAAGATTGAAATAGGGTGTAGCAGTTAACACTCTTGATAGAACTCACCTATCTGAATGAGGAAGTGGGTCGCTTCCTATGAGAACTGAGCTGATTCTCTAGAGCATTCTGAGAAACGGGATATGTCCAGGGCCAAAACGGACACAACCGCGTGAACTTAACAACAATTTTAAGAGATATCTCGCGTAAGGAGTTATTGATGAATTACACCAAACGATGGCAGTTCAAGACATCGCGTTCACTGTCCATCAAGTAGTTCCGTGGCTTCTCACTAAGCAACGGTTCAATTCCATATGGACACCTATTGCTTAAGAGGTATTTCTCGTTTTCCGATTTTCCGATTTATCGCTTTCTTCATTCATGTGGGGGATTGTTAGAATTAAAAGTGATTTATTACCAAAAATTGCTTTGTTACCTAATTTATCTTGATGGGACCAAAGGGTCACTAGCCTATATTGGGGGTGGAAATAACAAATCCACTTTTCACTTTTATGTGAATGAGAAACCTTTGGTTTGCCCCACATGGGATAAACCAAGGATGAAGTCTATCTATATTACCACTAAAGTTGCTTGTAAGGGAAAAGACTTGTGGATTGGACATGGACTAAGGGAATGAGCTAGTGGGCAAATTCACACATGTGGGGTGTTTCGCACCGAAGCACGCGGGTCGCGGGCTTGCGGAGCTTGCATGTGTTTTTTGCGTGAGCCAGCGCGTGCATGGCGTGTTCCTATCAAGACTCAAAGGTTTTATTTTATTAAATTCTTTTAATAAATTTGACCGTTTCAATATTTATGGGGATTAAATCAAATTTATTAAAAATATCTTTGAATTAAATATTTGAATTAAATATTTTGAATTAAATATTTTAACCTTTTAAATTCCAAAACGTTTTCTTCTCCTATAAAAGAAAAAGAAAAATCTCATTTTCATTTACCCCAGTCGCAGCTACTATCCTGACGACTTTTCCCCTCTTCTCGCTTTATTTGTGCACGTAGTTTTATTTTTTCTATAAATCTTATTCGACTGTTAAGTTTGCAACGGGCCAACGAGTTTTTGCTAACTCGGTTGGTATCAAGTGGTTTTATCCTGGATTCGATTTGTCCTCACTAGTGGTATAGCAACACTCTTGCTAGAGGTGTACCCGACAAATATCGAGTTAAGGGCAGTCTGTTGAACATGCGACTCCATCTTCCTGTGTGTGTGTTTGTCTGAAGTCTGCTGTTGTTTCTTCTAACCCTTAACTATCTTCAAGTTTCTGTTTGGTTTGTTCTCTGTTACAGGAATTTATCCAACAAAGAACAGTATTAAAATGGGTGAGAACAGTATTAAAATGGATGAGAAATCCTTGTGTTTTTTTTCCGGTCTATTGCAATTTGTTTGGGACTAAAGGATTGCAATTTGTTTGGGACTAAAAGATTTGGAAGGAAGATTTTATTCAAACCATCTAAAGAAACATAAAAAACAAAATGCAAGTAAACTGAAAAAAATTTAATGGTCTAGATACAAAAACAATGGGTGTAGACCGTAGAATGTCCAATCCAAAACTGTCAGATCACGTTTAATTTAGAAGCCTGATATAGGGGCTCCAATATCAATAGAGGGGCTCCTCTATGAGGCGAGGTGACCCAATTTTCCGTTAAGGGATGTCCTAGGGGTAAAGTTAAATGTCCATTTTACCCTTTACCAATAAAAAAAGACAAATTTGTCCTTTAATTAAAATCTTTCCATCTCCTCCGTATCTTCTCCTTCTCCATTTTAATCAAATTTCTCCATCGAATCAAAATTTTATCGTCGATTAAACTCCTAATTTCGTGATGAAGAATACTAATAAATGTGTAGAAAGTAGTAGTGATGACAATCCGGATAAAACTAAACAAATTAATGAAGATTTAGGGTTACAAATTGAATTTACGGTTGGGTTCGAATGGAAATCCAACTGTAACTGGTTTGTTCTTCATATTACGGTTGGGTTATTAAACAAACCCAACCGTAACTTCAAATGTAAGAGATTTACGGTTAGGTTTTCAACCAAACCCAACCGTAACTAATCTTTAAACCTCAATCGTAAAATTAGATAAATAGATTTTAAGATTTTTCATTTCTATATTGTATAGAATTGAAATACGAAGCTAACCCAAAAAAAATGAGGTCGATCGGACATCGTATGAAAAAGTTATGATCAAAACGATGAAATGTATCCAGGAATATTTACGGTTGGGTTCGCCAATAAACCCAACCGTAAATTTGAGATTTTTGGGCTTCATTGAGCCCAAATTTACGGTTGGGTTTATTGGCGAACCCAACCGTAACTATTCCTGGATACAAATAGATTTCACCGTTTTGATCATAACTCTTTCATACGATGTCCGATTGACCTTATTTTTTTTGGGTTAGCTTCGTCTTTCAATTCTCTACAAGATTGAAATGAAAAAATCTTAAAATATATTTATCTAATTTTACGATTGAGGTTTAAAGATTAGTTACGGTTGAGTTTTGGCTTAAAACCCAACCGTAAGTCTGTGGAAGGTTTATTCTTCATATTACGGTTGGGTTACAGTTGGGTTTTTAGGCAGAACCCAACCGTAAATACATGTTGAAATTGTAACAAAAACTAACAGAATAAGTTACGGTTGGGTTTTAACCCAAAACCCAACCGTAAATTCTACTGGATACCACAAAATTGGATTATCTAATTTGTGTGATTTTCAGTTTATCTTTGTTTGAATGACCCAATTTACTTTCAATCTAGTTAAAATGATTGAATAAGTTCACTTTTTTGATTTTGAAACCCAAATTTGACCTTAAAACTCAATGCTCCAAGGGATGGCTTACGGTTGGGTTTTAAGGCAAAACCCAACCGTAACTATGGGAAAAAAAATGGTGTTCTTCATTTTTCTTCGACTTATGGTTGGGTTTTAAGGTAAAACCCAACCGTAATTGGTTAACTCTTCATATTACGGTTGGTTTATTAAACAATCCCAACCGTAACTTCAAATGTAGGATATCAAGATTCAATTAATATTTACGGTTAGGTTTTCAACCAAACCAAACCCAACCGTAACTAATCTTTAAACCCCAATCGTAAAATTAGATAAATATATTTTAAGATTTTTCATCTTTATATTGTAGAGAATTGAAAGACGAAGCTAACCCAAAAAAATGAGGTCAATCGGACATCGTATGAAGGAGTTATGATCAAAACGGAATCTATTTGTATCCAGGAATAGTTACGGTTGGGTTCGCCAATAAACCCAACCGTAAATTTGGGCTCAATGAAGCCCAAAAATCTCAAATTTAAGGGTTTATTGGCGAACCCAACCGTAACTATTCCTGGATACAAATAGATTTCACCGTTTTTGATCATAACTCCTTCGTACGATGTCCGATTGACCTTATTTTTTTTTGGGTTAGCTTCGTTTTTCAATTCTTTACATGATAGAAATTAAAAAATCTTAAAATATATTTATCTAATTTTACGATTGGGGTTTAAAGATTAGTTACGGTTGGCTTTGGTTGAAAACCTAACCATAAATCTTAATTGAATCTTCATCTCCTACATTTGAAGTTACGGTTGGGTTTGTTTAATAACCCAACCGTAATATGAAGAACAAACCAGTTGCGGTTGGGTTTGGTTGAAAACCCAACCGTAAATCTAGGCAAAAATGGTGTTCTTCGGTGTTCTTGGTGTTACGGTTGGGTTCGACATGAAACCCAACCGTAAGTTTCTCTGAACAACAAAAAATCAATCTTTCAAATCGTGATTTCATCAAATTTGAGCCATAAAAGGATCAAGAGTATAAGTTAGTGGTATACTCAATGCTACTATGGTTTATTGAATCAAAATCTAGGGTTTAATTTTTTCTTTTTCTTAAATTTCATCTAGTTTTTCTTTCCACCAAACACAAATTCAAAAGAATTTTTTTTTCAAATCATTTGATTAAGTAAAAGATTATGTTTAATTAATCATGATTAACTTAATTTTTTAATTAGTTAGTGTAATTAAGATTAACTAATCAGGGGTGGTTTAGGCATTGTGAAAATATTATGGATAAGGGGTTTTTGAGTTTTACTTCATAATGTCCTTATTTCGTCTTATTATTGGAGCCCCTCAATTGAAGCCCCTATATCAGGCTTCTTAATTTATGTTTCTTGGGAAGAGTAAGGATAAAGTTACAAAACAATCATCTTAATTTTTCATCAGTCAAATCGAACCAGCCTACGAAAATATGTGACTATAAGTGTTTGTCTCACAACTGTAAGGCTTTCATTGATTCATTCGGTATTTATATACAAAATGTTTACAAGATAAGTGATAAGAGAATAGTCGATTCTAATCTAAAACAACAGAAATATTTATGATAAGTTAGAGCAACCAGGATGAGTCAACTAGAATAAAAGATTAAAGACTAAAAATTATAGTCTTTGGTCCGGCATAAGAACAACCGTGTATAGTCGGGCGGTGTTCTAGGGATGTGCATGTTGTTGGGCGGTGTCCCAACGATGTGCTTGTAAACACGGGTGAGATCCTAGAATAACGCTTGCGTGAGACAAAATTTTAGCGTAGCGCTCGATGTGGGGCGGAGTCCTAACGTACCGCCTGGTATTTGACGGTATCCTAGGACCACGTCCGAGAGACGGGCGGTATCCCAGAATCACGCCTGATGGGGCGAAGGGATAGCAACGCGCCTGAAGGAATTGTACATGTGCTAACTTACCGTGTGGGATGAATGGGACGGGCGATGTCCTAGCGCCCCTCCTGGGATTCCAAGTGAGTTGCTAGCAGCCCGCCCCATTCTGTCTTCCTCCTTTGGTCATTTTTGGTCATTTTTGAAGAAGAAGAAGAAGAAAATATTGGAAATAAAGCGTTAGTATTTAGCTAGCAATGCAATGAAGAAGATATAATTTTTTTTTGTAAGAAATGCACAAAAAAACATTAATAACTTCTAAAATCTCTGAGAAATGTTTTACACTCTCTTACTAGATTTTCTCAGAGACTCAAAAAGGGAAAAAATCTAGCAAGAAAATGTAAAAAATTTCTCAGAGATTTCATCAGCACAGATATGAACGAGTCATTTTCAATGCAAAATACTACCAGAAATGTTATGCAATGTATGTACTCAAAACCCAACTTCTGAATGCCGAACTATATTCATGCTATGCACTGGAAATTAATCGTTCAAACTTCTGTCTAAACTTATAGTTTTTAAATTGTGATTTGTTTTTGTTTTTGTTTTTTTTTGTTTTTGGGTGTTGCAAAGTGATTGATTTACTTATATCTTCTGTTTCTTGCAGTTCAAAATCAGCATGCAGATATTGTCGACGACGTCCCTTCATCTTCTAGATTCAAATGGAAGATTGAAAAAGTTTCTAAATTGAATGAGGAAAGTCGTTTCTCACCTATTTTCAGAACAGGTCCTCATAAATGGTATATAATTCAATTTTTTAACCAACCCTTTCTCTGGAGTACTAGTACTATCTCTATGTTGCAATTGCGGTTATGACATGGATACTATATGAAGTTGCAAAGTTATTTTCTTTATTACCTAGTTATAATAGTATGACAATATCTTAGTTCATACATATTTCAACAGTTGCTTACATATTTATTGAAACTTAACCTTCTTACATGTTTGACATAAGTAGAATTTGTTTCCAATAGATTCAGGTTTTTTAGAAGTGAGCAGCTTCATCTTACCATCACAACATGGATCTGTGCATGGTAAGAGATTGGTTCTGCAGTTGTAAGCCATGTGATCAGCTTCCCCACATGAGTAGCAGTAAAATTGCTTCTCTTTTAACCACTTTTCATCATCTTGTAAAGTTGGTGGAATACCTTTGTGTGAAGCTACATAAGCATCTAACCAGATGAAAACTCCACAGTAGTTACTTCACATAAGGTTGAAATCCATCATTTTCTTTTTTTGCTTTTCTAAGAAATAGGTACCCCTTGCAGTTGGTTAGTGTACATTTTCTACCTTCCCAAGGACAATCTCTGGCAACATGACCAGCATAAATACAAAGAGAACGCTTGGTAATTGGTGATGAGCTTGAACCCTCCATTATGTATGTTTTGTTTGAAAGTTTTTTTAGAATTGTGTTGTTGAAGCAGAAAATAAGAGTTTGCAGGTGATGGTAGTGAAAGTAGGATATGACAATGGTCATTTTATAACTGGAGTGGCAACGGTCATTTTTTTTTTGAAAAATGTAAAAATCAGCCCGTTAGATACTGTTAAAGGCATGTGAGTTTTTAAAAAACAAAAAAAACTGAAATTTAAAATAAAATTAATTAGTTCATACAAGTTGAAACTTAAAATGACAATGCTAATAAGACTGCCCTTCACATAGGTATAAGGTATTCCAAGAATCCTTTAAGGTTGGTTTAATCTTTTCTTCAAAATTTTTGCCTTCCTAAATTCGAAGTACTGTCTTGATCCCGGATCCATCCCAAAGACATCCATCATCATTATACGGAATTCCTCGTCCGCTTCTTTCCTAGCTTGTTTTTCCGCAAACTTTGCCGATTTCTCAGCTAGTTTTGCTGCAAACTCGGATTCTCTTTGCGCCATCTTCATTTTTGTTTGTTCTGTATAGTTGGTGTTGAAGTTTGTTGCTCTCTATAAATATTTTCCATCATTTCCTGTTGGCCACTACAATGTGCTTTCCCTTTCTTCTGTCGTTTCGACTATTTTTTTCCCATTTGACGGGTATATGTGTTAGGGATATCTCCTATGTCTTCATAGCTACTGGAATTGTCGACCAAAATTTCCTGTGTTTCCCGGTTTTCCTCACCGCTTTCGTAATCTGACTCAGCTTTTGTGATGAATCGAAAACAACTGTCGATCTTCGGGAATATTTTATATTATCTAACGTAATTGCATAGCACTCGTCATGCTTAAAAAATTTCCCACCATTAGCTTCCTTGAAAAGCCTCCTTACTTCTGCAATCTGTTTTTTTTTTAATTGAATTTAGTGGAGGATATGCAATTCAAAACAGTAGTGTAATCGTCAAAATTAAATGAGTAGTTACCTTATTTTCGGTGGCCCATCCAGTATGGTGTTCACGTTCCACTTCCGCCTACTTTGCAGAGTAAAGTGCCACATCTTTACCTATTCCCTGAAATCGTTTCTGAAGGGAGGTCCAAGTACGCTGTGGCGTCGAAGGTATGGATTCTTTCATCCCATATAATATGCGAGACCATAATCTTTCTTCTGATTGATCGGTACCAATACTAGAATCTTGAGATATTGACAAATGAATTTTACACATCGTTACATCTTCATATGTAGTAAAATTTGGACCTCGTGGTCTTGGTGGTGGTGGCATAATTCTAATCGATTCGGAAAGTAAACTGAAATGAAAAAGAACTTAATTTTTTTCAAATACTAAGTAGATAGCAATGAGTGAGTTTACTAAGATGAAATTGGATTAATATCCCATATATAGTGCCATAATATAGTTGTTGCCGTTGCAACGGTAAACTCAACAGTAACATCTCAACATAAACTAAATTCAACGGTAAAAATATAGCAGGCGTTACTCTAGAGTAACGCCCAAAGTGGGGCGGGCTTCTAGCGATGCACCAAATTGCAAGCGCAATTCTAGGAACCCGCCTGGTGTTGGGCGTAGCTCTAGTGAACCGCTTGGATGGGGCGGTGTCTTAGAAGTCCGCCTGGTGGTGGGTGTGATCCTAGAGTCTCGTTTCAGCAGGCAAAGTCCTAGTGTGCCGCTTGATCAGGCGTATTTCTAGCTTACCGCCCGTGTTTCTGAGCGTTGTCCCAAGATAACGCTTCATTCCATGCGGTACATTGCGACGCCGCTTGATGCTAGGCGTAACACTACAAGTTCGCCCGAGTAAACCATCTTTAGTCCAGAAAATAACCCAAATCTAGTCTACTACAGGATAAAATCTAGACTAAAACCCATTTTTACTCGCGCCTCTGCGCTACACATTTACGGACCAAAGAGGGTATTTGCTCTTTGGTCCATGTTTTACTCGCGCCCTTGTGGACGCTCTTACAACTCATATCTAAACCAATTTGATATTCAGTTGAAGTAGTCTGTGCGCCCCTAATTGTCGAGATGTGGTCCTCCAGTTATGGATGGTTATCTGAAGAATAAGACTGGAGTGTGTTTACTGTCAACTGATGTTTAATACCCCCTCAAGTTGGAGCGGGTGAAGGGACTGAACAAAAGCCCAACTTGCTAATTAGTCGTCGAAACTGCGAAGCCCCTAGGGGCTTGGTAAATATATCAGCAAGTTGCTCAGGAGACGGAATGTATTTAGGAAGGATCAGTCCATCAAGGAGTTTTTCACGAACAAAGTGACAATCCACTTCGATATGTTTGTGCGTTCGTGGAACGGGACTTTCAGAGATATGGATAGTCACTTGACTATCACAATAAATTGAAATAGGTAAAGGACATGGAATGCGTAGATCTCCAAAGAGATAACGCAACCATTGAATCTCGGTTGTGAGATTGTCTAAAGCACGATATTCAGCTTCAGTAGAAGATTGAGCTACCGTAGGTTGTTTCTTTGATTCCCAAGAAACCGGACTATTACCAATCATAAAAAAATACCCAGTAGTAGAGCGACGAGTAAGGGTACAACCATCCCAATCAGAATCGGTGTAACCTTGAAGGGCCAAGGAACTAGAAGATCATAAAAGAAGACCATGTCCAATTGTACCCTTGAGATAGCGAAAAACGCAATGAGCAACATCAAGATGAGCTGAGCGGGGATTTTGTATGAACTGACTTAAACAATTAACCCTGTAAGTTATATCAGGACGAGTGACCGTAAGATATAATAAACGGCCAATAAGACGGAGAAAAGGGCTAGGATCAATGAAAACCTCGCCATCCGTATGGAGTAACTTTAGATGTGTATCCATGCGAAACACGTGCCGCTGTAAGACCAGAGTCCTTGAGAATATCTAAAAATATATTTCCTTTGACAAAGAAATATTCCACTATGAGAACGGGAGACTTCAATGCCAATGAAATACTGTAACCGACCGAGATCCTTAATTGAAAAATGGGAAGCCATATGTGATTTAAGAGAATTAATGAAAACATCATCAGTACCGGTAATAATGATGTCATCAATGTAAACAAGAACGAATATAGAAGTCGTTCCTTGATGATATGTGAAAAGCGAATTATCACATAAAGATTTCTGAAAACCTTCAGAAATCAAGACAGAAGAAAGCTTGGCAAACCACTGACGAGAGGCTTGTTTAAGGCCATAAAGTGATTTTTGAAGCTTGCAAACTTGAGAATCCCCCTTTTTAAAGAAACCGGGAAGAACAATCATATATATTTCTTCATCAAGATCACCGTGAAAAAATGCGTTGTTCACGTCTAGTTGGTGAAGTGACCAACATTTAATAGAAACAATGGATAGTAACACACGTACTGTGTCAAGTTTTATAACCGGCGCAAAGGTGTCATGATAGTTAATACCTTCTTGTTGGGTATAATCTTTTGCTACAAGACCCTTGTAATGCTCGATCGTTTCATCGGATCGAAATTTGGTTTTATAAACCCATTTGCAACGAATGGCAGTTTTCCCAGGTGGCAGCGGACAACGAACAGGTATTATTTTCTTCTAATGCTTTGACTTCTTTTGCCATGGCTTCCCGATAATTGAGAAGACGCATAGCCTGAGAAAATATTCGAGGTTGTTTATTAAGAATCACCTCTGCAAGGAACGCCTTACGACGTGATTTGAATTGATTAAAGGATAAATAATTGGTAAGTGGATATTGTGAAGCTGATGTTTACTCTTGTACAGAACAAATGTAATCCTTTAAATTAGTAGGTGGATGTCTATCACGGGTTGGTCGAGATGCATGTATGGATAAGGGATTCTCTAAATTAGTTTGAACTAATTCATGAGATGGAGATGGATTATTATCACTAATTGGTGAAGAATCCAATGGTGGAATCCCTGAATTGATTTGGATAAGTTCAGGAGACGAAGATGGATCGTTATTAGTTGATATGTTTGGGTCTAGAGAAGAGTTACCCAAGGAACTCACTTGATCATTTGTTGTGTTAAATGATAAAGTTCCAGAGTTAGTTTCTGGACTCGAGGAGCCACAAGGTATGCGCTGGTTGATCTGTAGACTTATTAGGACAACTATCATTTAAACATGGAGTTAAAACATCTGTTGGAGATAAATTAAAAATTGAATCATAGTCGACGTATTCAGACTGTAAGGGTATATGATGATTCGTCGATGTATTATGATATGGAAAAACATTTTCATGGAATACAACATCACGTGATGTATACATCTTTGGATGTTATATCATAGATTAAATATCCCTTTTGACCATAAGGATAACCAACGAAAATTCCACGCTTGGCGCTTTGATCAATTTGTGAGTAATCATATTAAGACGCCCAAAACATAAGCAACCGAAGACTCGAAGATACGAATAATCAGGTGGCTCGTTAAGCAGCATCTCATGTGGTGTTTTATGAGATAAAACTGGTGTTGGCATTTTGTTTATGAGAAACGTAGCAGTAAGTATGCATTCTTCCCCAAAACGAAGAGGTAGATTTGATTGGAATCGTAAAGACCGTGCTACGTTGAGGAGGTGTCTATGTTTCCTTTCGACAACTCCATTCTACTACGGAGTTGAAACACAACTTGTTTGATGTAAAACACCATTTTTATGGAATCATGATTGTAGTTCACGAGATTTGAATTCAGAACCTGTTGTAACGAGAGAGCGAACAAGAACAATAATAGAGATCGAGACACAGAGATTTACGTGGTTCACTAACTGTTACGTTAGCTACATCCACAACAAAGAAAGCAGAGTTTTATTATAGAGCAGAACACACATTACACTAGATACAACGTGTGTATATATATAGGCCAAATAAAATCCTAAGTCGACTAAATAACGGAAATCCTAAGTCGACTAAATAACGGAAAACAGGCCCAGTGATAATACATTGTATATACCGTTTCGGCAAACGACTGATTCAAGGCATATCAACAAATCTCCACCTTGACTTGAATCCTCCCAGCAACAGAAACAGATGCACCATGACAGTGCCAGAACCTTTCTCTGCCTCAGATGCCCCTAGACAAGGGCTCAGACTACTGACTTGTGATATTGAGCAAGTCCAAGCAATGTTGGAACTTGCTCTCAGGAACTGGCTTGGTGAACATGTCAGCAGGGTTATCAGCTGTCCCTACCTTCTTCACTTCAATTCTCTTCTCATTTCTCAGAAAGTGATACCTGACATCAATGTGCTTCGTCTTCTCATGATGGATTTGATCCTTGGTTAAGCATATTGCACTCAAGCTGTCACAATACACTATAGCCTGATCCTGATGTAGGTCTAGATCATTAACCAGCCCCTTTAACCAAATTCCCTCCTTAGCAGCTTCTGTCAAGGCCATATACTTTGCCTCTATAGTAGACAAAGTAACTGTAGGTTGTAGAGTTTCCTTCCAGCTTACAACAGAACCTCCAAGAGTGAACACATAACCAGTCATAGATCTCCTACTGTCCACATCTCCACCATAATCAGAATCTGAGAAACCAGCCACTAAACATCGGGTATCGTTCCCATAACAGAGACCGACATCTGAAGTACCTCTAAGATACCTGAAAATCCTCTTAACAGCTTGCCAATGTTCCTTCCCAGGATGAACCATAAACCGACTGACCACACTAACAACAAATACTAAGTCTGGTCGAGTGCAGACCATAGCATACATCAGACTTCCAACTGCGCTAGCATATGGAACTCGAGATATGTACTCTTTCTCCTCATAAGTCTGAAGCGTGTACATTCCCAACTTGTTGTTAGGTGCCATTGGAGTATCTATAGGCTTGGATGAAGACATTCCAAACCTGCTCAAAATATTCTTGATGTACCCTTCCTGTGATAGGAAAAAATTTCTCATCCCTATAGATTTCTACTCCCAGAATTTTCCGGGCAGCACCCACATCTTTCATCTCAAACTCCGTACTGAGAGACCCTTCAGCTTCTGAATATCTGACTTATTCTGAGCAGCAATCAGCATATCATCAACATACTGAACTAGATAAATGCGTGAACCATTTTGCAAATCATTGAAGTACACACAACAATCATACGGACTCCTGTGATAGCCAAGATGCACCATATAACTATCAAATCGCTTATACCACTGCCTGGGGGACTGTTTTAGCCTATATAAGGACTTCTTTAGCTTGCAGAAGTAATTCTCTTTACTTGGAACTTGGAATCCATCTGGCTGGCTCATGTATATTTCTTCTTCCAACTCTCCATGCAGGAAAGCTGTCTTCACATCTAGTTGGTCAAGTTCCAGATCCTGATGTGCAACTATGACTAGTAGCACTCTGATGGAAGTGTGCCTGACCACTGGTGAGAAAATCTCGTTGTAGTCCACTCCCTCTCTCTGATTGAAATCTCTTGCAACCACTCGTGCTTTATACTTGACACCCTCTGCAGCTGACATTCATTCCTTCTTTCTGAAATCCCACTAGCAAGTAATTACCTTTCTATCAGCAGGCAGCTCCCAAGTCCCATTTTTGATAAGGGACTCCATTTCTTCTACCATTGCGGCAAGCCACTGTGCTGACTCGTTTCCAGATACTGCAGCCTTGTAGGTGGACGGCTCGTGATCCTCCACCTCCTCGGCCACCTTCAATGCATAACCCACCAAATCGTCAAACCTGTACCTCGATGGAGGTTTTATTCCAAACCTTCTAGGTCGGTCTGTAGCAATGCTCCGATGTTCAACTTCCTCTGGTGGTGCATTGTCAGACTCATCTGCATCTTGCTCTTCGGTAACTGATGGTGGTAGTTGGTTGTCAACTAACTTAGGTGCCTGATTCTCCTCTGGACTGAATTGCACCTCCACCTCCTCAACAACAACCTCATTTTCTGGTGCATCAGTGATCTTCTCTCTGGATTTCAGCATAGAATTTTCATCAAAGACTACACTTCTGCTCAGTGTAATCTTATTTTCAGACCAGATCCTGTACCCTTTCACACCTGCACCATAGCCCATGAAAACTCCCTTCTTAGCTCTTGGCTCTAGCTTGCCTTCATCTACATGATAATAAGCAGTGCAGCCAAAGACCCTCAGTTTTGCGTAATCGGCAGCTTTTCCAGTCCACACCTCATAAGGTGTTTTGCAGTCAATGCCTGTGTGTGGGCTCCGATTGATGAGATAACAAGCTGTTGAAACCGCTTCTGCCCAGAACCGTCTAGCAAGACCTGCATTCGAAAGCATACACCTTGCTTTCGCTAAAAGCGTTTGATTCAGTCTTTCTGCTACACCATTCTGATGTAGTGTAGCCCTGACTGTGCGATAGCGAGCAATACCCTGATCTTTGCAGAAATCATCAAACTCAGATGAACAAAATTCTAGACCATTATCTGTTCGCATCCTCTTGACCTTCTTCCCAACCTGATTTTCTAACAGTGTCTTCCACTCCTTGAACTTACTGAACGCCTCACTTTTATGTTTCATCATGAATATCCAAGTCGTCCTGGAATAATCATCAATGATAGACAGAAAATACCTGTGACCGCCAGAGACTCAACACGAGAGGGACCCCAGCAATCTGAATGGATATAGTCCAGCGTGCCTTTGGTCCGATGAACTGCCTTCGGAAACTTGCTGCGCTGTAGCTTCCCAAACACACAATGCTCACAGAACACAAGGCTCTTGGTCTTATGACCCCCGAGAAGATCTTCCTTTGAGAGAATTTGCATTCCCCGTTCGCTCATATGAGCAAGCCTCATATGCCATAGTCTGGTCAGATCAGATCCCTGAATTTCAGCTGAAGCAACAACTGCAGAACCTGTGACTGTTGAACCCTGTAATACATACAAAGTTCCATGCTTGACACCTTTCAGAATCACATCAGAACCTTTGCAAACATGCAAACCTCCACCTTCACCTTTGAAACTGAAACCCTTGCTGTCTAGCAGACTCAAGGATATCAGATTCTTTGTCAAGAGTGGCACATGCCTGACTTCCTTCAATGTGCAGAGCCTCCCATCATGTGTCCTAAACCTGATTGAGCCGATTCCAACCACCTTGCAGACATACCTGTTTGCCATAGAGACATTGCCCCCATCTGCATGGCTGTACGTAGTAAATAACTCTCTTTTGTGACATATATGGTAGGACGCCCCAGAGTCAAGGAACCACACATCATACTGATGTGTGTAATCATTTGTTAGCAGAACAAAATCTCCCTCTGAAGTGTTTCCACATTCAGCTACTGCTGCAGATCCAGAGTTATGTTCTTGTTGCTTCTTCTTCTTAGGACATTCCGTCTTCCAATGACCTTTCTCCTTACAGTAGGCAAAGACGTCTTTTGGTAATTTATAGCCGGAATTTTTCTTTCCCTTCTTACCGTCCTTGCTTCCTTTTGCCATCAACCAGGAAGCCTGATTTTCTGTATCTGTTCCAGCAGTCTTATGCCGCATCTCCCTTGTATGAAGAGATGACCTAACCTCTTCCAGCGTTACAGTCTATTTTCCGACAATAAAAGACTCTCCAAAATTCTCATACGACGGAGGCAGATACACCAGCAACATTAAGGCAGCATCCTCATCTTTCACCACTTCATCAATATTACGCAGTTCAAGCAGAATAGTATTCAATTGATCTATGTGATCTCTAAGAGGCGTACCTTCAGACATGCGCAGACTGAAAAGATGTTGCTTCAGCATCAACTTGTTGGTCAGCGATTTCGTCATGTAGAGGCTTTCCAACTTTAACCACAAAGCGCCGGCCTTTTCCTGATCTGCGACTTCAGTGATTACGTCGTCCGCGAGACACAACATAATCATTGAGTGAGCCTTCTCCTCCATAGTCGCATTCTCAGCGGTGAATGTATCTGCGCCCTTCTTATCCAAAGCTAACGGCAACCAAAGACCTTGTTGCTTCAACAAAGCCCGCATCTTGATTTGCCACAGACTGAAACTATTTCTCCCGGTAAACCTGTCGATCTTCATCATGGATCTGGACATCGTTCTCGGCGGAAATCGAACCTCGCTCTGATACCAATTTTTTGTACCGAGAGATCGAACGAGAACAATAATAGAGATCGAGACACAGAGATTTACGTGGTTCACTAACTGTTACGTTAGCTACATCCACAACAAAGAAAGCAGAGTTTTATTATAGAGCAGAATTCTGACTTACACACACTACACTAGATACAACGTGTGTATATATATAGGGCAAAGAAAATCCTAAGTCGACTAAATAACGGAAAACAGACCCAGTGATAATACATTGTGTATACCGTTTCGGCAAACGACTGATTCAAGGCATATCAACAGACCCGTTATTAGATCGAAATTTTTATAATTGTGGAATGATTAACTCATTAGTACCAGAGGAAATGGTGGTGATTTTGTGTCCAAACTGATTGACGACAAAATAAAAAAAATATTTAAGAAAATTTAATGTTTCTGACTTTAATTTCATCAAATACACCCAGGTGCACCTCGAGTAGTCATCTACTATAGTGAGAAAGTTTTTTGCACCACTAAGAGATGGGGTTGAAAAAGGATCCAAATATCAACATGAATCAATTGAAAGGTCGCGAAGATAAATAAATACTTCTATTAAATTGACGAGATTGTTTTTCCCTTGGGCATACATCGCATAAATCATTAAATTGAGAACTAATGTAATCAGAATCACGAACTAAGAATTTTAAACAATCCAAACTTGGATGGCCGAGATGACAATGCCATTTATCAAATGACTTATTTGCAACTAGAGATAAAGCAAAGGAAGGACTAAAGTGATAAAGATCACCGATTTGTTCACTCCGACCAATCTCCCTTTTCGTGAGTAGGTCCTGAAAGGTGCAATAGCCCTGTAAGAATTTGATACAACAATTTGTTGTACTTGTCAATTGACTGACTGAAATTAGATTGAATTTAAAACATGGAATATGAAAGACAATAATCAATTTAATGTTGGGTGATAGATTAACGTTTCCAATATGAGTCACAAATGCATGAGATCCATCTGGTAGTACCGTAATTGGTGTTTAAACCATTTTGTATGAAGAGAAAAGTGAAAGAGATGAACATATATGACGGGTTGCCCCACTATCAACTATCCAGACAATTTTTGAATAAGATAGAGCAATACCTGCCAGGTTGGGGAAAGGGACTAGTTCATTCCCTCCATAAATTTCAGGTTCGGGGAGAGTGAGAAGTCGAGCATACTGTTCAGTAGTGATAGATGGTGCAGCAGGTACCGGAGCAGCAACAGTAGAAAAGGCATGTGAATTAGAATCCTTTGGCCTAGGTGGATCCTTTGGATAACCATTCAACTTCCAACAAGTTTGCCTGGTGTGGCCGGTTTTGTTGCAGTAGTCGCACTGTGGCCTTGGACGCTTGTTATTGTTAATGTTGTTGAAGGACCTTTGAGGTCGTGATTCACTCCTAGATACATTCAAGGTCGCAGACTCAACATGATGAACAGATAAAGAGTTGATACCTTGCTGTTCTTCTTCTTGACGAACCAGATTGTATAACTTAGCAGCTGGGGGCAAAGGTTCCATCAATAGAAACTGACTTCTTAGATTAACAAACCTATCATCAAGTCCTTGATTGTGGTGATCCATGAAACTTTTTCCCGCTCCACAAAGGCAAAGGTTCATGTGGACGGAATGAATCGAGTTCACCCCACAATGATTTTAGACAAGTGAAATACATAGCAACACTTAAGTTATCTTGATGAAGTGAAGAAATTGATTGTTTCAATGCATAAAGCTTAGGAGCGTTTGAATGAGCAAAACGTGTTTGAGAAAATTATTCCTGTAACAGAAAACAAACAAAAAACCAGAAGCTTCACAATTGTTAACGTTAGCGCAAATATCACAATCACACAAAGCACAGAGAGGAGGAGTCGCCTGTTCAACAGACTGCCCTTAACTCGATATTTGCCAGGTGCACTTTAGAAAAGTGTTGCTATACCTTTAAATTTGACAAATCGAATCCAGGATAAAACCTCCTGATACCAACCCAGTTAGCAAGACTCGTCGGCCCATTGTGAACTTAACAGAAGAATAAGATAAAAATTAAATCTAGTGCGCACAACAAAGCGAGAAGAGGGGAAAAGACGACAGGATAGTAGCTGCGTCTGGGGTAAGTTGAAAATGAAAATTCTTTTTCTTTTATAGACAAATTTGAGAGAAGATAATTAAATTGTATTTATGAAAAATCTTTTAATTTAATTCTCATTAATTCACATAAAACGGTTTTTAATTCACATAAATAATGAAAAGGTTTTAATATTTACTATATGAATTTAAAATAAAACCATTAACTCTTGATAGGCACACGCTGGGCACACGCCGGCTCACGCCAAGCATACGATGGCTCACGCAAAACACACGCAAAAAACAGACGCAAGCTCCGCAAGCCCGCGTGCGTCTTCGGTGCGAAGCACCGCACATGTGTGAATTTGCCCACTAGCCCATTCCCTTAGTCTATATCCAATCCACACGTTTTTCCCTTAGAAGCAACTTTCGTGGTAATTAGATAGACTTCATCTTTGGTTTATCCCATGCGGGACAAACCAAAGGTTTCTCATTCACATAGAAGTGAAAAATGGATTTTTTTTATTTCCACACACAATATAGGCTAGTGATCCTTTGGTCCCATCAAGATAATTTTTGTAACAAAATATTTTTTTGTAAATAAGTAATAAATTCATTTTTAATTCTAACAAAACGCGCTTTGAGATCCAAGCACATATCATGGGCTGAATCAAAATACATGATACTTGACTGAATTTGTGGATCCACGGAGTTTGATATCCAACTCCGAACCAAATCATCGCATCGTTGCCAAGCACGAAGATCTGATTCCTCACTTGGTTTCTTGGCGGAACCATCGATATAACTTAGCTTGGCTTTAGCGCTCAGTGCCTTTTCCATGCCTCTCACCCATGTACAGTAATTATCCCCTGTGAGCAATGGGGAAACTAACACAGTAGTGGGATTATCAGAAGGGTGCACATAATAAGGATTGTTTGATGAGTTACTTGTCTCCTTAACGGATTCAACATTAATGGGAGTCTCATTTGATGAATTAGTGTTGTCGCCAGCCACGGAGATTGAAATCTGAGAAATATAGTGAGCTTCTTAACCTTGCTCTGATACCATATGAAAATCTGTGACTAAAAGTGTTTGTCTCACAACTGTAAGACTTTCATTGATTCATTCGGTATTTATTACAAAATGTTCACAAGATAAGTGATAACAGAATAGTCAATCCTAATCTAAAACAACACAAATATTTATAAAAAGTTACAACTCATATCTAAACCATTTTGATCTTCAGTTGAAGTAGTCTGTGCGCCCCTAATTGTCGAGATGTGGTCCTCCAGTTACGGCTGGTTATATTAAGAATAGGACTGGAGTGTGATGACTGTCAACTGATGTCTAATACAGCCTAACACTTTGTTACTGTAGGAACCTAAGAATCGCCACCTATGGTACTTTCTTTTTTGTGGAGTCTACATCGCCCCGGAATCCAATTATTCAACCTAGTACAACTATTGGATTAGCCGGCCATAGCTTGGTGTAATCATATCTCTCTAGGAATCTTTATGGTGTCCAAGTTCCATCTTCAAAACTTGGTGCGTCTTCAACGTTTTGAATAGAGAATGAAGAGCAAGTTTGTGTGGTTGGATCTCAATTTAAGTTGTCGGATTGAGCATCAAATCACTTGACGCTTTAAGTTGGATTTTAACGCGTCTTCCATGTGACCGTGGAACCCCCTTTCCAAAAAAAGGCTGTAGGCATTTCCAAAGAAAAAAAAAGTTCTTCTAATCAGGCTCCATAATAATCGTTGGATCACATCAAATTTAAATGATCAGTGAGGTCCAACAGATGTACATGTACTATGGTCAGGATTGATCTACACCGGTGGCTTCTAGCGACTATGTGCACATCAAAAATGTCTTCGTGCACCTTAAACGTCCAATCACACATGCGGACATAGGCAATATTTCAATCGGAGTTTACAAACCCCCTGATTCGATTTATAAAACCCTCCATTTTCCGTTTCGAAATTAGGAGGGTTACTAAATTGAATCCGATGAATCTTGAATCAAGTATATGTGGGTAAACATCGTTGTTGCAAAAGAAGGTATAATGAGCATTAGATTTTCACACGGTCAAGAAGCTGCTGTACAAGAGGGACTTAGTTAAAGCCGTTTCTAGTTAAACTCGTGCATACTGATTTTTTTTTATTTTTTTTATAGCTTTAGTTGTTCTTCTTCAATCTTCTGCAGTTCAAGTGAAATTAGACATGGTGCCATACTGCCATAACTTTCTCATATACAATTGCGACTCCAATTTCATATATAGAATTACTGTTAGAAGTTTTGCTTTTCATATGTACTTTCATTTGTTTGTCGATTGCCATACGTCAGTTGTGCACGATTTGCTAAACACTTTGAATCATACTAATTTACATAGTATATGATTTGAAATCAACGATTCATAATTCATTGCGATGTGGTTATTCTTCTATCAGAAATCTCGCCAATACAGGTAGTAGTTTCGGTTAGTTTCATTAGTAGAAGGAACATTTCATCAAGATATGTTTAGAATGTTGCTATCAAGTGGTCCCTGAAAGATGAGTATCGTTTTCCACATTTCTTCAGTTTTTCGTAATCTATTGTGGGGTACAATAGGTAGTTCTTGAGGTGTACTTTTATGAAAACCTATTTTCAGTTTGAACATTTTGGAATTGCAGTTCGACCCCTTGATTTGATGATTCTATAGGCTGGCTGGAGTAATTACCTTATAATATTTCATTCACGTAACTGGAACCCATTACCTTGATGGCTGGTACCTGTGCCTTAGCATGGTTTTAAGTTTAAACATTCTATCATGTTTTTTTGCGCCCAAAGAAAAGAAGAAGTGTGCAAAGCCAACCTAGGGGGAAACCTAAGTGATAAGTACCTTGTGGGGTTTCTTTCTGTTTTCACATAAGCTACCTTGTGGGGTTTCTTTCTGTTTTCACATAAGCTTGTTGTTTTGTCCTCCACAGTCAAGATAGTGTGTGCTGCCTTGTTGGTCTGTTTTACTTATTGCCTCTGGTGTGGGTTTGGTACTCGCCTGATTTTTGGTTCTTTGGTGGTATAGGAGCAGGGAGATGGATTAGGTCATAGGATACGAAGTCCGAAACTTTTCTTTGTAGGTAGGTCGCTACATGGGTGTATTGTTGGAGAAATTCCTGTAACAGTGAACAAACCAAACAAAAGCTTGAAAATAGTTAAGGGTTAGAACAGATAGCGCACTTCAGACAATCACACAAACACATAGAGATGGAGTCGCCTGTTCAACAGACGGCCCTTAACTCGATATTTTTCAGGTACACCTTTAGAAAAGTGTTGTTATACCTTTAGAGATGACAAATCGAATCCAGGATAAAACCACCTGATACCAACCCAGTTAGCAAAACTCGTTGGCCCGTTGTGAACTTAACAGTAGAAGAAGATGAAAAATAAACTAGTGCGCATACAAAGCAGGAAGAGGGGAAAAGTCGTCAGGTCAGTGGCTGCGACTGGGGTGAGGAAAAAATGAAAACCTTTTCTGCTTTATAAGGAGAAGAAATTCGTTTTGAACGTAAAACCATTAATGAAAAGATTTTTTATTTAATTCTAATAAATACCATTAGTATTGAAACGGTAAAATTTATTAAAGGAATTTAATAAAATAAAAACGTTGAATCTTGATAGGTACACGCCGGGCACACGCTGGCATACGCCGAGCTCACGCAAAAACACACGCAAGCTCTGCAAGCCCGCGTTCGTGCTTCGGTGCGAAGCACCGCACATGTGTGAATTTTCCCACTGTCCCATTCCCTTAGTCCATATCCAATCCACAAGTTATTTTCCCTTAGAAGCAACTTTCGTGGTAATATAGATAGACTTCATCCTTGGTTTATCCCATGTGGGACAAACCAAAGGTTTCTCATTCACATAGAAGTGAAAAGTGGATTTATTATTTTCACCCACAATATAGGCTAGTGACTCTTTGGTCCCATCAAGATAATTTTGGTAACAAAACAGTTTTTTGTAAATAAGCAATAAATTCACTTTTAATTCTAACAATCCCCCACATGAATGAAGAAAGCGATAAATCAGAAAACCAGAAAACGAGAAATACCTCTTAAGCAATAGGTGACCATATGGAATTGAACCTTTGCTTAGTGAGAAGTACCGGAACTACTTGATGGATGTGACCGCGATGTCTTGAACTGCCATCGTTTGGTGTAGTTCTTCAATAGCTCCTTACGCGAGATATCTCTCAAGATTGCTGTTAAGTTCACGTCGTTGTGTCCGTTTTGGCCCTAGAAATATCCCGTTTCTCAGAATGCTCTAGAGAATCAGCTCAGTTCTCATAGGAAGCGACCCACTTCCTCATTCAGATAGGTGAGTTCTATCAAGAGTGCTAACTGCTACACCCCACTTCAATCTTAAATTGAAACTATAGAACTCATTAAGACTTTACTATAAGTCATCCTCACATGCAGTCACACTATCACGTCTACACCATAGGGAAGGGACAGATAAAATAATTCTCTGATAGTGTTTAATTTTTACCCACCACAAATTAGTTGTCTCATTCAAAACCTTGATCTTGGGATCTCCAGTCAGCAAGGTTGAGTATCCTTCATGGCAAGTTTTAATTGATGAGCTTAAGTCCCATCCCCCTCGATGCATTACTAACTATCTCCTTGGACAAGCCTTTCGTCAAAGGGTCCGCGATATTCTCCTTAGACCTCACAAAGTCAACCGAAATAACGTCATTCGAGATTAGTTGTGTTAGAGAATTGTGTCTTCTCCGAATATGAATGGATTTTCCATTATAATTGCTATTTTTAGCATTAACTATTGCAGCTTGACAATCGCAGTGTATAGATATAGCTGGCACAGGCCTATGCCAGAGAGGAATGTCTTCTAAAAAAGCATCTTAGCCAAACGGCTTCCTCTCCTGCTTTATCTAACGCAATAAACTCGGATTCCATAGTGGACCGAGCGATACAGGTCTGTTTGGAACTCTTCCAAGACATTGATCCACATCTTAGAGTGAAAACGTATCCACTCGTAGATTTAGATTCCTTTGAGTCTGTTATCTAGTTTGCATTACAATGTCCTTCAAGGACTGCTGAGTATCTCTTATAACTCAAACAAGGTTTAAAGTGTATTTTCGATACCTTAACACTCTAAATAGTGCATCCCAATGCTCCTATCAAACTGGTTATTTTTCTAAGTACAGATTTAATGTAATGAGATTGACTAAGACTATATCTATTATTCTCTCTTCTAATTTTCATCCCTAAGATTAAATCTGAGGGACCTAAGCCTTTCACGTCAAGGTCTCATTAAACATGTTCTTAGAGGAATAAAATACATCTATGGTTGTATCCAGTATAATCAGATTATCAACATACAAGCATACAATCACACAGGTATCATTCACAAGTTTAGTGTAAACATACTTGTCAGATTCATTTATTTTTAAACCCACTAGAAATCATTACATGATCAAAATTTTCATGCTATAAAAGATTTCTCTTTCTTAATATTTCGCCTCTTCTAGGATCAAATTTATCTTCCTCTAGAAGTATTGTCTGACTAGTATAAAGGACATCTAGGGGATCAACACATATTATGCGAGATTCAGATTTCAAAGGAAACAATTTTTTCCAAAAAACATAACATCCCTAGATTCCATATTGGTATTTAGACCAATTTCTGAAATAACAGAACTCACAACCCTAACCCAATAATCTGTAGTGTGTTCAGGATATTATATGAAGACACAATCAACAGTTTTGGGTCATGTCTATGTCCTCTTAGGTGTAGGGATAGAAACCTTAGCCAAGCACCCCCCGCATTTATGAAGTATGCATAAAAGGGTTGTCTACCTTTCTATAAATCATTTGGAGATTTGTGTGTTCCTTTAAAAGTAATTTGTTCAGGACATAGCAAGCTGAGAGGACGGCCTCCCCCCACAAGTTCGCAGGTAGTCCTAAACTAATTCATGGCTTCATCATCTCCTTAAGGGATTATAATTTCATCTCTAGTTTGAGCTGAGTTCAAGTTTACTAGGTCTGAGGAATTAATTCTAAGGGTTTTTAATTTTTCCCGAACATTTTTCTTATAAGACATTTTAGCATATTTTAATTTTATCCAAATTTAACCTTTATGTTTACTTTCCAAATTAAATTTGGGAATGCAGCCTATGCCCGCCAGATTGATCATTGAATAACATGACCAAGTCTTCCATGTCCAACATTCAATGACACACAAACATAAAAGGAATCAATTTTATTTATTTAAATTGAGGTTACATATAATTTGTAAAAACCCTCTGACTTATAGCTCTTTCCACTGATTTACACTATTTTTTCCAGTTTCATAAAAACCCTTATCATCTAATATACTACAAGATACAAGAATTTTACAGATGTCCGGAACATGAACAATTTCTTCAATGTGAGAGTTTTGCCAAAAATTGAGCTTCAACCCAACTTTGCCTTTTTCCGCAACCTGTGCTGCGGAGGTGTTACCCATATCGATTTTTTTTTTTTCTTCCCCTACCTTCTGATAGGAGGTGAACACATCTTTGTTTCCGCGGACATGCTTGGTAGTACCAGAATCTACCCACCAGTCTCTCACATTGGTTACCAATTGTTACTTCAGATATTGTACCAAAAAACTTGTTTCTTTAGATTTTTCATAATAATTTAGCATTATTTTATTTTATTTCTCTATAAAATCCTTACAATTTCTATAAAATATTGCCTAATTATATTACGAATATGATTTATTTATAATCAAATAATCAACACCCACGCATGATCCACGTTAAATCATTTTTAGTGCATGATAACTACGTTTTATTATGCGTATAATAATTGTCTTGATTTATGCATTAAATTTAGTGCACAATTACGTTTCATAAAACGTGACATACGGTTGTTAGTTTGAGTGTATTAACCGTTTTAATAATTTCAAGACATCATGCATACGATTCATATATTAAAAAATATATTATGATTATAATTAATAAATCATACCTGATTATCGTTGCTACCACCATTTGAGCGATAAAAGTTTCCCTTTGATCCATGGAATCTCCATCAAATTCCCGCCAAAGAATGCAATTGGCCCAAACCCATATCATCAGCTAGAATTAGAATGCACCCAAACCACCTCTAGGACTTAACTCAAGCCCTGCCCAAATTGAGTGCCCAAGTTCATTTAGTCATCCCTTATAATTTTATTGAGCACAAATAGTAGAGATAAAAGAAACTCTATATAAGCATGTGTGCCACATGTGTGAAGGAAGGGCAAAATGGTCTTTTCACGGATTCTTCTATTAACCCTAGCAAATCACCTAATCACCTTCATCGATCCTCTTTTTCCCTTCACAGCCACCGACAAGTTCTGCTTCACGGACTCATCACCGAAAAACAATCTCGATTCTCTGTTACCGAACTTCAATCACCACAGTTCCGAGGATTAATGGCCAAAATTCCAAGAACAATGTTGCTCCAATAGTTAGCAGCAGTTTAGCACGGGGAATTAGACCCTTGAGACCTTCCCTGTTCAACGCCATGGACGTCTGCCTTTGATTAGCAAGTCGAACAATCTCAAAATCAGTAGAACCTGATTCAATCCAAGCTTCGATCGCTGCTCTCTCTCATCGATCTTCACGAACAACAATACAACAAACCAATTTCTTTTCTTAATATCTTGGTCTCTCTCTTGGTGTCTCGAAGGGACTTATCAATCGCCATTAAATCAACCATTTCTCCCAAAGAATCTCAACCATGAATCTTAATCTATTTTTCTTTATAAAAACAACCTCTGATTTCTAGAACCCAATGAGCAATTGATGAAGAACCCATGATCACCGAGTCATAGAAATCCGATTTTCAATCTTCTTCAGTCTGTGTCAGAATATCCAAGTCCATATGTATTCGATATATCCATGATTTTGTGGTAGCTGGAACTTCAATGTTTCTACAATACCACTCAAAGCATCTAGCGTTTCAATGCTCCGATACCGATAAAAGAATTCAATGATCCGATGTCTTCCAGTAACGATTCCAAATGATCAAATCCTAAGGAATCCAATTTTAAGATTCTACAACATATTTCATCTTTCTGCGTCAATCAAAACTTTCAGAGAACGAGGAAAGATCAATACCAATGAAATAAGAAACGCGACTCGTACCTGAACCTTCTTGAAATCACTTCGGTGATGAACAGAATCATAAGAGAAAACAGGATTAGAAATTAAGTTTTCTACCGTTAATGGAATCAAGAAGAAGTAGCTGATGCTATTGATTTACAGGGTTCAAGTATTCAATCTAATTCAGCAGTTTCTAATTGATTACTGAAAGCTAAAACCCCAGGGAATGCAGAAAGATGTGCTTCTCATGTGCTAAGAAATCATTGTTTGAGGTAAATGGGGAGTTTCCTCCATTTAAAATTCCAGTATTCATCCTTGATGTGATTGGAGATACCTGCTACAATTCCACCAAAATATTTCTCTAAGAAACATATGCTGGATTGAGAACAAATTCATTTCATAACATCTTCGGATAGAATTGATCGTTGGACACCATGGCCTGAGAGAGAACATTTTGCCAACGCATAAAAATTATTTCTCGTTTCCGTTGTTACAAAATTTAATCAAAAGTATCGAGTTAAGATTGTTGGAGAAATTCCTGTAACAGTGAACAAACCAAACAGAATCTTGAAAATAGTTAAGGGTTAGAACAGATAGCACACTTCAGACAATCACACAAGCACATAGAGATGGAGTCGTCTGTTCAACAGACTGCCCTTAACTCGATATCTGTCAGGTACACCTTTAGAAAAGTGTTGCTATACCTTTAGAGATGACAAATCGAATCCAGGATAAAACCACCTGATACCAACCCAGTTAGCAAAACTCGTTGGCCCGTTGTGAACTTAACAGTAGAAGAAGATGAAAAATGAACTAGTGCACATACAAAGCAGGAAGAGGGGAAAAGTCGTCAGGTCAGTGGCTGCGACTGGGGTGAGGAAAAAATGAAAACCTTTTCTGCTTTTATAGGAGAAGAAATTCGTTTTAAATTTAAAACCATTAATGAAAAGATTTTTTATTTAATTCTAATAAATATCATTAATATTGAAACGGTAAAATTTATTAAAGGAATTTAATAAAATAAAACCGTTGAATCTTGATAGGTACACGCCGGGCAAACGCTGGCATACGCCGAGCTTACGCAAAAACACATGCAAGCTCCGCAAGCCCGCGTTCGTGCTTCGGTGCGAAGCACCGCACATGTGTGAATTTGCCCACTAGCCCATTCTCTTAGTCCATATCCAATCCACAAGTTTTTTTCCCTTAGAAGCAACTTTCGTGGTAATATAATAGACTTCATCCTTGGTTTATCCCATGTGGGACAAACCAAAGGTTTCTCATTCACATAGAGGTGAAAAGTGGATTTGTTATTTCCACCCACAATATAGGCTAGTGACCCTTTGGTCCTATCAAGATAATTTTGGTAACAAAACAGTTTTTTGTAAATAAGCAATAAATTCACTTTTAATTCTAACATGCATTGCAAGAGTTTTTGTCTTGTTTGGATTGGTGCAGTTCGGGGTTCCTTTCACAATCCTAATTTTTTTCTTGGATCTTTGTTTCCGCCGTTCTTGCATGCTCTGTAATGGGTCATACAATCGATCAACATGGAAGAACGATTTAAGAATTTTAGTCCTTTTTGTTTTATGTTTGGGTTAGATAATCATCTATAGAGACGCTTTTATCAAGTTAGTCGGGCGTAGTTTGTTTCAGTGAAGGATTTTTGATTTGCTACTATTACATAGCTTGCTTGCCGAAATGACCATCTTGTGCATAATTTTATAAACAAACTTCGGTCTGTTACTAATATCAGTGACGACGGAGCCAACTGAAAATCTTGATAGCATGTGGGATTTATTCGAGTTACTTGGGATGATTTCAGTGAGGTTTGATTAATAGATGAAGTGAAGGTGAAGCAGGTTTGCCTCCCTAGTATTGATTATCTAGCTTAACTTTGACTGTTATGAGCTCATAATCTAGAAGTTGCAGAGGAGAATGGTGGTTGTTTGTCCCTCCGTTTACAAAATAGGGAAGAGAAAACAGAAGTAAACTAGACACCTATGTACTTCTAATAGTTAGAGAAAATTACAGAACTAACACACACTACAATAAAATATAGATCTGGGGTTAAAAGTATCCTTACAGCAATGCATGATGGATACCAACCCCATTAACAAGTTCAACTACAGAGCTGCGTTACAAAGAACTTTTAAGTGTTCAAATGCCATAATAGTTCTGCTGATTTTGGTACTATTTTGTACTGCTCAATGGATATTCCACCGTGACTTTGCCTAAAGTGCGTAACCTTCCATGTCTGAATAGACTCTCACAGCATGACAAACAGCAAGTTAGTTGTAATACTTGTTAGAGGAAATTATTTTTAATGTTTTGTTTTTGATTTTGGTAGAAATGGATTTTAGGACCTAAGAACGTCTCCAACGGACGACCAGACCAAAGACCAAACCATGTATTTGGTCTTTGGTCGCCAACTTTCAACCACAGCGGGCGAGTTAAAATGGGATTTGGTCCAGAAAAAATACTGTTCGGGACCAAACTTGGTCCTAAAAATGGACCAAACGTATATATACTCAGGCGTTGTTCTGGTGTAGCGTTAACAATAAAATGCTTTGTTAAGAAGACGTTCAAACCCAGACGTTCTCGTAACACAGCGTTTTCAAACACTGACGCAGGAATTGAGCGACGCCTGATGAAACGGCCACACAAGAATGCGTCTGATGTAACGCTACACTAACACAACGCTCACTGAAGAAGCGTAACCCAAATGTACGACTGAATCAAACGTTCCCCTGCAATAGCGCTGGTACACCAGGCGTCCTCTTTGGCCGACGCCAGACAACAAACGTTCCCTTATGAAAACGCCGGTGAACCAGACGTTCACATAAGACGACGCCTATAGTTGAAGTGCGCCCACAGGATAGCGTTTCCCATATTATACTTACAAAAAATTCGGTATTGTAGGCGGAGCAGATGAAGGCATCAAGAAACAAGATGACAAGAAGAAATTCATCACTAAAGAAGAAGAACCAGGACAGTAGGCATTTTCATTAGCCCTTCCTTGATTTGGTTGGTTCATCTTTGGCAAAAGCATGTACATTAACATTTTCACTACACCTGCCTTAATATGACATCTTGCCTAGCATGTACATTAACATTTTCACTACATTAACATTAACATTTTCACTACACCTGCCTTAATTTGGAAAAAGCATGTACATAAACATTTTCACTACACATTTTCACTACACCTGCACGCTCTTCTTGATTAGCATATGACTACAAGGACGCTCCTTTGTGGATGCGCCAGGTAAAGTTTCAAAAACGGCCGTTATTTTAGGGGAGCGTTTGTCATTCCGGCGTCTTTCAGGGGTTTGTCACTAAACGTCTATACAAGACAACACTCAATTTCCATACATTCCCATATGATTACGCTGTGATAACAAACGCTACCTTGTGTTGACGCTTAAACATACGTTTGGTTAGAAGAGCGTATGGGTTTGCAACGTTCCAATAGAAATGCGTATGGTTCCATGAGTTTCTTAATGTAGCGTCTAAAATGAAGCGTTACCCAAATCTACGCCCAACACCAAAGCGTTACACCAGCAAGACGTCCGTTCAGCTAGAATTACGCCCAATAACAAGCGTCTCTTTAGAAGAGCGTATGAGCATATTTGGATCGAAAACCGTTGCGTTACGGGCGGACAAAAGAGCAAACAAATTTGGGCTATGCTCTTTGGTATGCTCATGTTATTGTGGATGCTCTAAGGGTCACTAAGAGCGTCTATAACAAAAATACCAAAACCAAAGAGCAAATACTAAAAAAGTTTGGGTATAGTCCATGTGAAGCGCAGCGGTAGAAGAACAAATATAGTCCGGACGGTACTCTACATTTGCGCCTGGTTTAAGCTAATACACAGGCGGTACTCTAAATGTCCGCCTGATTTTCAGATGGTACATGGGCGGTACTCTACATTTGCGTCTGCCATCAAACTTTCCCTATGATATCAAACGTTGGATTACACTTGCGCTCCACTAAATTTGGGTTTGGTCCAGATATCAGACCAAATTTGGTCCCAAATCCTAGAAAATCTGGAACATAACTATATTTACTCGCCCCTCTGTGATTAGTTTTGGCCGAACCAAAGACTAAATATGGGTTTGGTTCATCTTTTGATCGCGTGACTGTGGATGCTCTAAGGACACTAGCTCATTTTCACTAATTGTGAATGAAACCTTTATTCCCACATAGGAGAAACTAAAGATGTTGCCTCTCCATATTACTAAAAAATTGCATATAAGAGTGGCCCTTTGGGTCAACACACTTTTGTGTGGAGGAGAGGACTTAGGCAATGAGCTAGTTGGTGCAACCACACATTTCACACACGTGCGATGCTTCGCACCGAAGCACGCACGTCACGGTCCGTCCGGTCGGACAGGCCGGACTCAGGCTCGGGTATGGGTCAACCAAGACTTATCTTTTTGGAAAAAATACTTTTGAATTATTTCATTAACGAATTTAATTTCAAAAAATAAATCTTGTCTTAATGGGGGGCGTCTGTCCTAGTGAATATAATTTCATTTACAACATGTGTCGACATTTTCTACCTGTTTTTTCTTTACACAATATTATGTCGACACAGATTTACTTCATTATGTTGACACAGATTTACAACATTATGTCGACACAGAATTAATTTTTGGACTAATTTCTCTCTTCCTCTTCACATATAAAAGAAAAGAATTTTCTTTATTTCAACTCATCCCAGAGAAGACTACTATCCCTGGCTCTTTTTCCCTCTTCTTGTTTTACTTCGTATTTGCTTGTTTATTTTTTCCTTCATCTTGTTGTTGAGTTCGTTTGAGTGGAAAAGTATTGTAGTGCTATACAATACTTGTATCGGGTAGTTTTATCCTGGACACAACTTCATTGTTGGATATTTAACATCACTTATTTTTGAGGCGTATCGGTGAACTATTGTGTTAAGGACAGTTTGATGATCAAGTGACTCTGCCCTCAAATTAGTGTTTAAATTTCAGTAATTTTATTTAACAGTAACATCGTTTGTTTTCAGTATTTTATTATTGCAGAACCAACAATCTTAACAATAGTTTCTTCTATAACAATGGGAAAAAATGATGTTGACAGACCAAAGTTCAGTGAGAAGGATTTCAAAAGATGGTAGTCAAAGATGTTGTTTTTCCTGAGTTTTCATATGCTAGATGATCTTGTTCTGAAATATTTTGATAAGAGTTTGAATGATGCTGGAAATGAAAGGGAATTGGACAATTAGGTTAGGAAAAAATATATGGCTAAAAACCATATTCTAAATTGTTTAGAGGATGCACTGTATGATCTTTACAATGCAAAGGAGAATTTTTCTGCTTTTGATTTATGGGTTGCTTTAAAGGCAAAATACCAAGCTGAAATTGCTGGAAGTAAGAAATTCTTGGTAGATAAGTTCTTGGAACATAAAATTTCGAATGAGAAATTTGTGGTTGATCAATTCCTTGAACTTCAGCATATTATCAATGAAATTCTTGCTGAAGGCATGTTGATAGATGAAACTTTTCAAGTGTCGGATGTGATTGAAAAATTATTGTCTTCCTGGTCCGAATAAAAACGTAGATTAAGACATGAAACTGGTGAAGTCACTATGGTTGATTTGGGTAAGAAGATTCAAGTGGAAGAGTTACTGTGTTCCAGACAAGAACATATCTTCTGCAAGGGATATGTCCAACAAGGCTCATGTAATTGAACACAAGTCTTCCAATACTGAAAAGGGTGAGAGCAGCAAACGAAACCCTAAGAAAGGTATGTTTCAGAAACCCAAATTTGACATTGGTAAAATTAAGGGTGCTTGTTATGTTTGTGGAATTCCTGGCCATATGGCAATTTACTGTAGAAAACGTAAAGACTTTTATAACAAGAAAAATAATGCTAATTTGGTTGAAAACAACAAGAACGAGTTTTCTGGTACGGTGTCTGAAGTTTGGTACATAGTCTGAAGAATTGTTGTCTGAGGAATATTGTTGAAAAAGCACGTGAATAGCACGTGAAGAAGATTTATTTCGCCCGTATGAATCAAAGAGGGGTATTTTGGTCATTTTTAACACGTGACAACTCGCACGCGCATAGTTAACGGAAAATGTAACAGAATGGGACATTTTTATTAATTTTAAATCCCGGGGCAGAAGTCCAAGATGACCCCTAAATTGGAGTATTTCTATAAGTTTCCCTTATCCTAAAGGTTTTTCTTGGATATTTTGTTGGATTGGAAAATAAAAAAATTTATCAAATTTAAATTATATGTTTGTATTGCAGAAATATTAGAGAATCTAGCTTACTTCCATAGGATAGATGAGGAGTTGAAGCTCTGGAAAAAAAGTTTTTTTGAGTTCAATCAATGTAGTTATTTTACACACGAAACAACAAATATTCAAAACCCACCAACTGCTCATTATTCCAATATTCAAGTATTACATGTTTGGTCACGATTTGATGGCCTCCTTTCAATCATGTTTTTTCATTCCGTCGTTTTCTCGTTTCTTTTTGGAGTTTAATAAATTAGATAACATTTAATTATATTTGATACAAAAATGAGTCTAAGATATGCTCACTTTATGTTGAATTAAAATTGTTGGATATGGATGTAAAATACGATTCTTATTTGAATAAAGAAATTTGTTTAGTCGTATTCTTATTATTTTTTTTTCTTTCATCATGTAAATACGATTTTTTTGGAAGATACAATGCTAAAAAAATTTTTGGAGGATACAATCTTAATTAACATCACTCACTTTAAAAATATAAGTAAAATTTTAATAAATTAATAACTTTTTAAAATAATAAAATTTTTTGGTATCAACTAAATTTATATAAACTAAATTTAATTTGATAAACTAATAATTTTGTTAAGACAATAATTTTTTTTGGTAAATTAAAATTTAATTTAATTTTACTATAAGTGAGCAAGATTAATGTGTGTTCAAAGTTCAAACCTCACTGGAAAAAGGCCTACCTAGGTATACTATACTCATTAATTCACATGTAATTAGTTACAAAAGTTAGTAGGCTAGGTAAATTGGTGGATTAGGTGATGGCTGGGTATGCCGATCGATATTAAAAAGGGGTGTAGTGTTGAATGTTGATAGTAGACGTTGAGGCCACGGCTGCAAGAGCACTAACGAAAAGACAAAAAGAAAAGGTGCCTAGACTACATTGGTCGGCATAGAAAGTTTGAATTGTGGCGGGACCTTATTTTTGGTGGGAGCGTAATGGACGGTCCGTGGATTGAAGAAAAAAGATCTTCGGGTTTTCACTTTTCTTTTTGGTATCTATTGAACACGCCCAAAACATCCACGCCATTAATACATTAACGCTAATTCATCATCTTCATCTTTTCACTCATTAGTCATTAACGATCAGGGGCGGAACCGACTTGAAGCATAGGGGTGCAACTGGCTTTTAAGTTTAAAATCTAAAGATATTAGGCTTCCAAGTCCATTTTTAGTTACTTACACAGTTACACCCCTAGTAAAACTTTGCTTTCCCTTAGTTAGACTTTTGGTTCCACCTTTGTTAGCGATCATCTTTGAGGTTCTAGGGGCAGAACAGTCGATAGAAAGAATAGAAGGCTGATATAGGGGCTCCCATATCAATAGAGGGGCTCCCAGTTAAGTCGAGGTGACCCAATTTTACGATAAGGGATGTCCTAGGGGGTAAAGTTAAATGTCCATTTTACCCTTATACCAATTAAAACTTAAACTCTTTTAAAAAAAATCATAACTTTTAAAAACTTAAACAAAAGAAAACCTATCAAAACCCAACCGTAATCTCCCTCGATTCATTGGCGATTCGTAAAATTCATCGACGATTAAACTCAACTCAACAATTCGAGATGAAGAAGCATACTAAAGGCCTTCAAGGTAGCAGTGATGGCAATCAACCCTGCTCCTTTCAACCTAATCAAGAGATTGAACAAGAAATCGACAGTGACAAGCAAAATCAAGCACCGAAAAGTCCAACAATGGTGTATCTAAGGTATTGTAGAAAACCCATGTATTCTTAGAACTTGTAATTGATTTATTCGCATGTTTGATCATGATTTTGGGCAAAAAATGTTGCACACAGTTGACATTACGATTGGGTCCGTGTCAAAACCCAACCGTAATATTTCATGTTCTTGAGTATTACGGTTGGGTTATTTTCAATACCCAACCGTAAATCAAAGGGAAGAAGATGAATAGTTCTGGATATTACGGTTGGATTTCAATAGATAACCCAAACCGTAACTAATTTGCGCCAATTTTTAAAAACAACTTACGGTTGGGTTTGTAGAATAACCCAACCGTAACAAAGAGCGTCCATAAAAATTTGGTTTGAGTATTACGGTTGGGTTTTTTCTTAAAACCTAACCGTAACATATGGACCACCTTTTGTACTTATACTTTTACGGTTAGGTTTTGAGGAAAACCCAACCGTAATTCATATGTAGCCTGATGTGCACACTCCAACCCCTCGCCACGGAAAGCATTTAGGGGTTCAGAAGAGAGGCGTGACCAAGACCCATAATCCCTTTTTTGAGGTAGGTGGTGGTAGTGTTCCTCAAATTGCAGAAGAGGAATATAATGTGTTTCAAGGCTTGGGTGATCTACCAACACCCAGAGGTTCTCTTGTGGTTAGAGAACCACCACAAGAGCAACAACACGAAGAAGAAGAGGGGGATAGAGAAGAACATGTCCCTCAAGGCAAAGGTAAAGAAATTAGAAAAGAAAAGGCAAAGAAAATGGTTGCCAAAGAAATTCTGAAAGAAAAGGCTGAACCTCAACTGTGGCCTAAGAAGAGGAATGGAGGACTATGGGGTGAGGCCCCAGACAAATCTGCAATATTATTTGGTTATCCCCATTCATGGGCTGCCAAAGTTGCAGCGACCAAGGTATTATTGTAATTACTTCTCTTATTCTGTAAAATTTTTGTTTTTTAACTTTTGTAAGTAAAACAAATTTGTTTTTATTCTTTGTAGGATCATACACAGGCGATCAAGAAATTGGTTCGTCAAAGGGCTCAACATTGGCCCTTAACTGATGAATGTACTGCTGTACAAATTCTGGTAAATGGTACCGGGTTAGCTCCCGGAATTACACATTCAATGTGGGAGTATGACAGTGTCGTATGCGCAGCGTTCAGGGAACGTTATTGGCCTGAGACCGATACGTTTCATCTCCCATTCGGCGAGATGACTATAACGCCGGATGATGTCCAATCAATTCTTGGGCTGGAGGTGGAAGGTAAATCTGTGTTTGAGGGTTTTGACAACAACATGTCCTGGAGTGATATTTATGCACTTGTCAAAGAAACACTTGGATGGGAGAAGACCGAAGCTGAATCGGAATTTAAATTGGTGAGTGGAGATAAACCGGGGATGCCAAAGAAGAAAGTTCAATCCATTCAAGAAAATATTGCTGCGGTCACTATGGGAGAAGTTTGGAGGGACCGCGAAGTTGGAAATGGCTGGGGTCATCATAGATGACACCAGAGCCATTCGAACAGCCAGAGCTTATCTGCTATATATGCTCGGCACCATCTTCTTTGGTGATAACTCGGGCAACAGGGTGAACGTCCAGTATCTACAATGGCTTCAGGGTGATCTCGGGATGACCCATCAGTACTCGTGGGGAACTGCCACCCTGGCCTACCTACTTGCTAACCTTCGAAAAGCTTCGAGGGTCAGGGGAACTGAGATTTCCGGTAATACCGGTCTGCTTCAGGTAATTTATTGTTTGAATTTGAATGTTCAATTTTAATTTATTTTTTTCTCATTTTCTTATATTAATATTAATTATCTTTATAGGCATGGGTATACGATCACTTTCCCAGACTGGCTCCTCAAACAAGCGTTGATGTTAATGGACCTACGGGAAAGAAATTCGTCTTCACCGGGACACAGGCAAAATATAAAGAAGTGCTCATAGCAAAGATGAGAACAGAAATTGATGCTTTCACGGTTGATGATGTTGTTTTCGACCCTTATGTGAAGATTAGCATAGAGGGTGGTGGACATCTTGAGGATTTACGTGAATTGTCGGACGTGGCAGGCTACAACGGCCCTTTGTATCATCCGTTTGGGTACGTGATGTCCAACCCCCGCCGAACTCTCCGGCAATATGGATACGTCCAAACAACGGTGACACGCGAAATGTTTAAATTGTGTGTAAATGGGTCGATGATCGAAGGGCCAAACATCGTGCTAAACTATGAGCCCACGCCTTCAGTCGCGGTTTGGAATAACCGCACTGATCCGAAATACCAAGTCCAAAGGAATGAGTTAACTCCCTCTCCGGGCACAAAAGAGGCTGCAGAAGATTACTTGCAGTGGTATCGCCATTTTGGTCATCCAACTATCATCAACAATGATCCTGAGACTCTGGCAATCAACACAGGAGATGGTTTCTGGAAGAAGGCATATTTCAATTTGGTACGTACATTATTTTTGTTATTAATGTTTTTAAGATTTATTACGAAACACTCATCCTACTTTTATTTTCATATGTGAATAGAAAAAGAAAGCCGTTGCATTGGCGGACTCTATTAATCCATGCCTAAGCACAATTGATGTGAGGACGCCTGACCAACTCCAAGCTTTGATTAGGGAGGTTCATCATGAAGTTGAGGATGTGCAGCGGACTTTAAAGAGGAGTAGACCCGGTCCAAGAGGCGCGACTAGAGATGCGAGTACTACTAGAAGAGAGCCCCAAGCATCGGATGAAGAGACACATGATGAAGCCGTGGGTGCGCAACGTGGTGCTCGTACTCGAGGCGGTCGTGCTGGAGCTCGTACTCGTGGCGGTGCTGCTCATCGTAATGTTATGAGCAAAAAAAGAGCTCGTCAAAGTCATCGACCTACCCCTCCTCCTTCTCCCTAACTCTATGTCTATGGTTTTGTTTTGTATGTGTGAATTAGTTGTACCTTTAATGTGAAGTTAGATTTGAAGTTTGAATTTAACTTGCACGTGAAAATTTATTTGATTAATTTATTTGTTTAGTTGTACTCTTCTCAGACTCTTCTAGGCAAAACCCAACCGTAACACCTAAAAATGAAAATATTGCAGGTTTACGGTTGGATTTTGCCTGGAAACACAACCGTAAATCTGTCACATTTTAATACTTTAGTTTTACGGTTGGGTTTTCATCCAAAACCCAACCGTAATATGAAAGAATAACTTTACGGTTGGGTTTTGGCTGAAAACCCAACCGTAAATATATGACCAGAACACATAATTTCCGTGGGATATTACGGTTGGGTTTTTAGCCAAAACCCAACCGTAAATTCTACTGGATAACTTTAAATATGATTCTCTATTTTGTTTGTTTTTCGTTTTTTCTTTGTTTGAATGACCCAATTTACCT
>JAJJMC010033691.1:806512-824068 GCA_023531435.1 Papaver californicum | reverse complement strand
ACCTTAAAACTCAAAGCTACAAAGGTTGGTTACGGTTGGGTTTTGTCTTAAAAACCAACCGTAAATATAGAATCTCAAAAAATACCTTTCTAAAGATATTACGGTTGGGTTTTAGGACAAAACCCAACCGTGAGATCTATTTTTAGGAAAGTTTTGGGTCGTTTTTGATTTTTTTTGGGGTTTTCAAATACAGCCGTTCAAACCTTGAACGACCCATTTTTCAAAATATAGCCGTTACACTTCTGGTTTATAAGTGAAATAGTTTAGTACATATCCAACCCATCCATTTTTTTAAAAAGTTAAACCTTTATGTTACAACAATCATCTCTAACAAAACTAGTACTCTAACATAGTGGAATATGGGTCAACCTGGGATTAAAAATCCAGATTTTTCTTTGGATGAAGATTTATGTATTTGCCGCAACTATGTATTATGTTTTCCAAAAAAAGGAGAAGAAAGAAGGCAAAGTGGTATAACGAGTCCGAGTTATTGGCAAACAATCCATGAAAACTTTTGTTCTAAAACCGGCAACCCTTTTAACCGTGATCACGTCAACTTGATTTGTCGATATAAAACTATACACCGATACGTAGAAGAATTTGTGGCATTAGTTCGTATTATTGGTCAACTACGACTTAGGGGTGAAACCGAAGATGAGGTGTTACAGAGATCTCTTGAAGAATGGAGGAGATGGAAAATATGGCCCTTTTTATACCTACCTCATTATCACATCCTAAAGGACTTTTTGCTCACTCGCAAACCTATTTATTAGTTCTTTTGTAATGCCATTTGGGTTTGTTAGTGTTAATTTCAATTGTATCCCAGGTTACTTTAATGATTTCATGGGTTATAATGTAGTAAAAAAATTTGATATTTACATAAATTTTGTATTTTGACCCAATTTTGAGTGAATTGAAATTCCAAAAAAGGATTATCAATGATAATATTACGGTTGGGTTTTGAGTGCAAACCCAACCGTAAACCTTCAAGTTTTAAATTCACCCAGGTTTACGGAAACACAAAGTAAGTCAACTTCGTCAACCAAATTTGCCTTTGTGCCTTATTTAATGTATCGTATTTGTTGGCTAAAGCCTTTCCAACGTGGGTCTCGGCAAACGATGCACCAACTTCTTGCTCGACGATGGGTTCATCGAAAGACAATTGTTGCCAAAACGGATCAATATCTTCAATTGGGATCACACCGTCTTCTTCGTACTTGGGCATCATATGCCGGCAGGGAAGTCCCAAACTTGACATGTTAGGACAAAAACACTCTTCTTCTTCGTGTAAGTTGCCCAATCTATAGTGCTTTACTTCGTACATTATCTTCTCAATAGCACAATGCGACACCTTATAAGAAATACTTTGGAGCAATGGTTCGTCCTTATAGCTGACGTGTTTTCTAGAAAGGCTTTTTTCAAAAGATTCCTTAACTCTGTCAAGGTCACGGAGAAAATAATCGTGCATGGCTTCGAAGACCGTAACAAACCTACCATCAGTATTATGAAGCTTCTTCTTCATTCTGTTGTGAGATGACTCCACGGTACTTGTAGCTTGGTTGTCAAAGTGCCTATATTGGTTTGTGAACGCCGCTACAAACTTCTCTTTGTGGGGATTCAACCAATGGTCCATCAAATAGTTCACAACTTTTGGATAATTACTCCAATGCAAGCATAACATACGAACATTTTCTTCATAATCTTCCTTGGTGATAGACCATGTCAAAGCGTCCCATTCAGTTTGGAAACTAGCCCATTTTAGTTCCGCCAACTTGTCGTCCTCCTCGAATTTTTCTTTCGCCGTTTCTTGTTCTGATTCCGGCAATTTTTTAATTCTCTCCATCTCGCTTTTCTTTGTTGGCCGAATAATCGTTTTGCACTTGGTTTGAATATTGTTCCACAAGTGGAACGTGCAAAGAAGATGATGAGCATCTGGGAATACCCTTGCAATGGCATTCATCAAGCCTTGTTCTTTGTCGGTGATAATTACCTTAGGGGTATATCCTTCAACGTAGAATAATTTAATTTGTTCCAATGCCCACACATAGCTTTCTTCGAGCTCGTTTCTCAAGAAGCAAAAGGTAACACTAAACGGGGATTTGGTAGAAGTTTGGCCTACAACATTCAAAACCGGGAGCTCATACTTGTTAGTTTTGTACGTGCAATCCATCATAAGCACTTGATGGGAGCACCGTGCTAACTTTATAAACTCGGGATGAGCCAATATAATATGCTTAATTTCTTTATTCTCATCTTCTTCATGAAACATGGTGTAGTTTTTCGTCTCCCCCAAGTACAAAAGTTGTTGGATCGGGTCCCTTTCTTCCCTTTCTTCCCATTTCTCACGCTTCAACTTGGCTTTGGCGTTGTATATTGTCTCCAACGTAGACACATTATTTGAGTCTTTTTTCTTCAAGTGCCCGAGTATATCACTGGGTTTCAAACGCTTATCCATCATATCGTCTACGATGAGCTTTTCTTCCTTGGTAAGCCGGGCCATAGAAGGATGCGTTAACAAAGTCTCTGGTGGTAGGTGGTTGTGACGACCGCATACAACTGTAGACAAGAACCACTTATTCTCGTTGTTCTTACGAAACTGAAGCTTGAAAGGACATCCCGTCTTCTTAGTGTAAGTTTTTCGCTTGATCTTCGTCTTTGGTACATACTCAGTACCCTTCTTTGCATGTCTTGTGTATAGTCCACTACACTCACAAACCATTTGAAAGCGGTTGTGTTTTTGTTTGTTGTTACAAACAATCACACACATGATGAGTTTCCCATGTTCTGTAGCCCACTTCTTTGCATCATCTTTTTTATCCCATGTCTACATGGTCCAAGAACAGAAAGTTAGGAGAAAAAAATGGCATTATGACAATTGTCGAAAGGGATTAACAACTTATCTATAACCTACCAGGTCGTTCAAATAGTGATCCGTAGTATCTCTAGTTTCAATATCATGTGGAGGAGGCTGATCATTCATTGGTTGAGGTACAACCGCTACCTGAACAAAAAAGATCAAGGCCAAGCGTCAGACAAAACACTAAAACCAATAAGTTTACGGTTGGGTTAGAAGCGTCACACCCAACCGTAAAAGCGTCCAACCCAACCGTATAATCCACGGACTCAACCGTAATACAACAAAAATAGCCAAACCATTGTTACGGTTGGGTTTTCAGCCAAAACCCAACCGTAACAAGTGCAGTAAATACCCATGCACGTAATATGTTACGGTTGGGTTTGTGGTAAACACCCAACCGTAAAACTATGAAACTCTACTTTTTAGAAACACAAATGTATAGTTACGGTTGGGTTTCTCAAGAAAACCCAACCGTAAACATGATGGTGTAACAAAAAAAAACCACTATTATGTACCTCATTTCCTTAAATATCAGCAAAAAATGAAAAAGAGTTTAAGTTAGAATGATACCTGACTATTCTCAGCAGTTGAATCTTCACTTTGACGATTACTATCTCCAATTGGTTTAGTTTCAGCATCACAACTTACACTTAAAACCTCTCTACCATCCAAATAATCATACATAGTTGGGTCTCCCTCAATGGGTATGTAGAATTTAATTTGGGAATCATACAAGGATTCACCCTCCACAAATTTGCCACTAGAATCACTCATTTTGGGTTTTTCAAAATTTTGGGTTAAAACTCTCTTATCTCTCTTCCACTTTTCCCACCAACATAAAACAAATACAAGACTGATTTAAGCATAAAAAATGAAGAATATAGGAAATGGAGATGATCATTTACGGTTGGGTAAGATAATTTACGGTTACGGTTGGGTAAGATAATTAAACCCAACCGTAATGATAATTTGCAATGATCATTTACGGTTGGGTAAGATCATTTACGGTTGGAGATTATCTTACCCAACCGTAAATACATTTCCACTAAAAAACTTATGGTTACGGTTGGGTAAGATAATTAAACGCAACCGTAATATAATTTACAATAAAATAACTTATTCGTTACGGTTAGGTTACATTACAAAACCCAACCGTAAATGATCATCGCACTTAAACTAACATTAAAAATTACGGTTGGTTTCTAAGCCAAAACCCAACCGTGATATAATTTGAACAAAAAGCACATATTTGTTACGGTTGGGTTTCAAGGCAAAACCCAACCGTAAATTATTCCTGAATATTCACAAAAAATTTACAATTCTAACGGGTTTTTTTTTCCAAAATCTAGCCGTAGGGAATTTTTTCCCTATAAAAGAAAACATTTCCTTTTATATTTCTCATTATTCTCTATCCCTTTCATTCTCATTATAATAATTCTAGACTTTCCAACTCATTCTCGCCATACCCTTTCAACCATTAAAAATGGTTCGATACACGAATGATGAAGATATTGCAATTGTTCGAGGGTGGGTTACGATGATAGACCACGCTTACGAGAGAGCCTTCTATAACAACAATAGAAACGTTGATATAGCTGAAAATTGGATGGACTGTCAGGAGGACGATTCTTGGTGGGAGCGTGTGTTTGAAATATTTGTGGCATTACACGGGAATAGATATCGGAGGACGATCAGTAACATCAAGGGACGCTTTGAGGCGTTGTATGAAGAAATGGAAAACCTAAAATTGGAAATGAAAATGAGAGTTGAAGCATTTCACGACGAAACCAATGTGGAAAGAGTAAGTGTGTCAATTAATAAATCGTTCTTTCTTCCATTTTTTTTTTAAATAATGAAACTTATAATTGATTTATTTTTTTCAGCATGTCATGGCTAGGGCGCAGTATAAAATCAAATATGGGAAGGAGTTCAAGCATACAGATTGTTATCGTATCTTGGAACAAAGTTTCTATCTTGAGTTTCGCCGTTATGATTAAGTGTTTAAGTGTTTAAGTGTAATCATCTAATGATCTACTATATTTCGTTTCCTTTAGTTCTTCTATTAATGTAAAAAATAAGGTTTTTAACAACTCTGGTATTTGATAAGAAAATGAACTAAACCCAAGCATAACTAATTTTGTCTTAAAAACTTATATTACGGTTGGCTTCCATGACTCAAACCAACCGTAACCACTTTCCATACTAAAAAAATTCATATTTACGGTTGGGTTCGATTACTATACCCAACCGTAATAAAAATTGTACAAACATCGCAACTAGCTTACGGTTGGGTTTCAAGGCAAAACCCAACCGTAACAATATGGTCAAATATACACTAATACTAACACTAGAAGTTACGGTTGGGTTCGGTGACTCAACCAAACCGTAACTACATTTCACTCTAAAAATCATTTTACGGTTGGGTTCTATTACTAAACTCAACCGTAAATAAATTGTAGAAACACCACAACTACATTACGGTTGGGTTTCACCTCAAAACCCAATCATAAATTCTACGGGATTCTCAAAATGTCTGAATTTCGGTCTCCTCAGAATAGGCAATTCCAACGGGTTTTTTTTTTTCAAAAATCTAGTCGTTGGTGACTTTTTCCCTATAAAAGGAAACCTTTACCTGTCACTTTCTCATTATTCTCTATCCCTTTCATTCTCATTATAATTCTAGACTTTCTCATTATTCTCACCATACCCTTTCAACCACTAAAAATGGTAAATACATACACGAATGATGAAGATGTTGCAATTGTTCGAGCGTGGCATACGATAGTAGAGCATGCTTACGATAGAGCCTTCTATAACAACAATAACAACGTTGTTTCACAAGAAGATTGGCATGAGGGTCAAGATACCGAAGAATGGTGGAATCGGGTATTTCGAATGTTTGTGGCATTACAGGGGAATGTAAACCCTTGGGTTACGTGGAGAGCCATCAAGAGACGGTTTGAGACGTTGTATCGACAAATGAACAACTTAAAACTGGAAATGCAAGCTAGATTCGAAGCAAATCCCTACGAGAACGGTGTGGAAGAGTAAGTTTGTCGATTAATAAATCGTTAATTAAAAAGAGATTTCTAAAATTCAAAATTATAATTGATTTGTTTTTTTTCAGCATGTGTTGGATATGGAGCAATATAGAATCAAATATGGGGAGGAGTTCAAGCATACAGATTGCTATCGTATTATGGAAACAAGTCGGGTGTTTGATTATCGCCATTATCTTTAAGTGCTTAAGTGTAATCATCCAATGTTCTATTGTATTTCGTTTTCTTTGTTTTTTTCCTTTAATGTACTACTTTAAATCTATTAAAATAGAAGGAATAAGTTACAAAGTTGTGTTTTAAACCCAATTTGGAGTATATTGAAAATCAAAAAACAGTTAACAGGACCACTTACGGTTGGGTACGATTACTAAACCCAACCGTAATAAATTCACAACTTGTCTACGGTTGGGTTTTAAGGCAAAACCCAACCTTAATTCTCTGTTGAAATTGAAACAAAAATTAACATAATCTATTACTGTTGGGTTATAAGCCAAACCCAACCGTAAACTGTACTGGCTACGGTTGGGTTTTAAGGCAAAACCCAACCGTAATTATGTGTTGAAATTGGAACAAATATTAACAGAATTGTTACGGTTGGGTTATAAGCCAAAACCCAACCGTAAATTCTACTGGATAACACAAATTTGGATTATCTAATTTGTGTGTTTTTCGTTTTTACTTTGTTTCAAACACCCAATTTACCTTCAATCTAGTAAAAATGATTGAATTATTTCAAAATTTTGATTTTTAAAACTCAAATTTAACAAAAAAAATCAATTCCCAAAAGGATGAGTTACGGTTGGTTTTTCCTTTAAAACCCAACCGTAAATATGGAAAAAATGGTGTTCAACATTTTCTTCTACTTACGGTTGGGTCTGGTTGAAAACCCAACCGTAACTATGGGAAAAAAGGTGTTCATTATTTTTTTTCTACTTACGGTTGGGTCTGGTTTAAAACCCAACCGTAACTTTTCACAAAAGATGGTGTTCATCATTGTTCTTTGATTTACGGTTGGGTTTTGTTGAAAACCCAACCGTAAATCTGGGCAAAAATGTTGTTCTTCGGTTTTCTTATGGTTACGGTTGGGTTATACATGAAACCCAACCGTAAATTTTATGAACAACAAAATTTGAATCTTTCAAATCGTGATTTCATCAAGTTTTTCTTCCCACCAAACACAAATTCAAAAAAAAAAAAATCAAATCATTTGATTAGGTAAAAGATTATGTTTAATTAATCATGATTAGTTTAAACTAATTAATGTAATTAATATTACTAATCAGGGATGATTTGGGTATTGTGAAAATATTATGGATAAGGGGTTTTTGAGTTTTACTTCATAGTGTCCCTATTTCGTCTTATTATTGGAGCCCCTCTATTGATATGGGAGCCCCTATATCAGGCTTCAAAGAATTAGATGGTTTTACTTTTACCAACCTAAAAAGGTTCACCCAAAAACAACTAGCCAAATAATAGAGTAAGTATTATGGTGCATGATTTTTTCAAACTTTGGCTAAGAGCAACTATTAAGGTCTCTCATTTTATTTTTATTTTGTTTGGGGCGGAAATTCATGTCGGTAAAGTAGGTTTTTGGGTACACCATTAGCTTCTATATTTGGGATGATAACTATTTAGACCTTTTTAGGTGGTTTTGTGTCAGTTTAGCCCACTGTCATTCAAGGAATATATGTTTGATCATTTTATTCCATAAAATAAAAAATAACATTTTTTTCTCTTATTTTATTTCCCTTTTTATCTAAATTTATTTTATTTTCTTTCACATCACCACAATCTATATATTAGTTCACGCTATTATCATCAATTTTTGAAGAGAACTCATACCTTGGTATCTCATCATCTAATTTACTCCACCGAGTTCACGGATCGCATTCAAGCACGAAATCATTTTACAACTGCCTACTCTTCTTCATCATCAAATTTATTATCATTTTCATCATAACGACTAATTTTTTTCCCCAAATCTTATTCGTCTTAAATAGATTAGGATTAAAGATCGACTTAATGCTTTAATTGACGAGTAATTGTAGTTGATTCTGTATATTGAACTCGTAATGATAACTCATTCCATAAACGATTCTTGGATCTTAGATTTCAGAACCGATTCTAGATTTGATTGACATCCTAAAGGAAATTTTAGTCGTCCGGTTAGAGGTCGGGTAATGGTAGTCTTCATGACGCGTTGTGGAACAACTCTTGACAACGACAGACTTCTGTTAAGGGATTCACATGCATTGAATAGATTGGTTGTAGGTGCAGGGATACTAAGAAAACGGAGTAACTAAGAGTTAAGATTGTTCGGCCTCAACTACACGAGGTTGCATTGTAGGCAAGAATGTACCTGCTTAATTATGAGAGTATCCAAAAATGGACTAGGTCCCGAGGTTTTTCTGCCAGACATTTTTCCTCATTAAAAAAATCTTGTGTATTTCCGCATTATATCATTTATCGTTATACTTAAAGTAAAAACACTAGTATGTTAATTATACCTTGGTGATTTGTAATTTTTTCCATCTCGAACGAAGATTATATCAAATGTGTGTTTGATACAAGTTAAACGAAAAACAATTGGTGGCTTACCAGTACCTTCGTTTTTAAAAACTTGTAATGGTAGTTCACTTTGTAAAATGAACTCGTAATCCACTAGTCCATTATGTACAATTAACTCGTAATGGTAGTTCACTGTATATAATGAACTCGCAACAGTAGTTCACCATGTAGAATGAACTCGCAACGGTAGTTCACCATGTAGAATGAACTTGCAACGGTGGTTCATTATATTAATCGAACTCGTAACGATAGTTCGCTGTGTAGAATGAACTCACAACAGTAGTTCATTCTAGTTGTATAAATGGTAGTCCAATCCAGTAGTATAGATACTTCTAAAGTTAGAGTTTATTCACACAATGAACTCTAAAATGGTGTTTACTCTTGAATATGAATTGCAGTTGACTTTGGAAAATGAACTTGTTTTTAACTAAACTGATAGTATGAATTACAATTCTTCTTTCGATTTGATGGTTTTATTTTTGCTCAGACCATATGATTGGTTCAATAATTACTCTCCTTATATGATGCATTTGACTTAATAGTCCTTAAAGGACTCGTATATGGTCAGAGAACATATTCGAATTTGTAATCCTTGGAGGATTCAAAATATATTCAGGCATCCACTTGACTCGACTATGTCAAGTTTATCGATTTTTCTTTTTTTGGTAAATGACCGAAATCCAAATTAGTTGATGATATCAGCTTCATAGGTCTCTTGAGTATTCCTTAAAAACACTAAAATTCACGCTTTAGCAAGCATAAATCTTGTTTTTTTATCTGCAATTTAAGAATTATATATGGTTTCATAAAACTTGTCTACGATATACACCAGAGTTAATATTTTGATGCATGTTTCTGTATTACTCATATAGTTGAGTTAACATCCATATTTACGTCAAAAGTTGTACTATTTTCCTTTTTGTTTCAGGTTTTGTCCCATGTGGTTTACCTGACAAGGTTTTAACGAAGCAACATCTTACTGACATTGATATTTTTCCCAAAATGTTGATATTGTGTTTTTTTTCCTTCGTCCAAAAGTTTTTCCCTTCAGGTTTTATTGGCAAGGTTTTAGTGAGGTAATTTATTCAACCAGACGGTCATCCAAGGGGGAGTTGTATAATTTTAATTATTTAGTGGATGCCCACATCTGACTAAACCAAATCAACAAAACCAGTTCCTAGAAATTCGGATGTTTATCTGAACCACTAAGGTTTAATCACAAATAAGTTTTTTTGTATACATAATGTATTTGTATCTTGACACTTTGTTGATACATCAACTAGTTTTTCAAATCATCTCCGAGAAGTTAGTAATCCATGACAAGTCCTCAATGTATTCAAAGAAGCATGAAGACTCGACAACAATATTATTCGAATACAATACCGCTTGTGCAACACTAAAGAAGACTTCATTAACTAACATATTTTTTCACAAAAGCATTTATCTCCAGCATTCAATAAATTCATTTATCAAAAATGGAAAGTCTCGTCTCAAATATTTACACGCCAATATTTGATTAAAGTACTTATTAGTGAGAGCACCATCATCAAAGGTGCATTTACTGGACTTATCACATTGTACATTTTTTCCTTCGTCAAGGTTTTTCCCCACTGGGTTTTTCTTATCAAGGTTTTAACGAGTAAACATATGCGTTTCCAATACTGTTTTAAGTCTTTACATGCCCTTGCATTTCCAGGTTTTTCTCTTTTGAGTTTTTCTGAAATATTTGTAATGACTTAGCCACAATGGTCATTAGGATAAGTGTTATAAACATAAAGTTTAATTACTAGATATCCTTGTGCCTAAGATTATGGTTTTCATATACTTGGGTATCAAGTTTTTATCCCTATAAACAGAGACTTATATCTATGTAATTATACACGTCTCTGCTTCATTCTCTTTACTTTTGTGTCTCTTTCTTTATTCATAACAAAAATATTTCTTTAAAAGGACCAACGAATAACTAGGTCAATCCCACATGGCCAAACCAGCATAAATTATATATTAGATCTATATTATATTTCTGATTTTTGGATAGTGGACTCATTTTTTATTTTTTTTTGGAAGAATAGTTGTTATCCCCATATACCCAAGCACCATAGTATTTGCTTTTGTAATGTTTGTAATTACTTAGCCGCAATGGTCATCAGGATGAGTGTTATAAACCTAAAGTTTAATTACTAGATATCTTTGTGCCTAAGATTAAGGTTTTTATATACTAGGGTATTAAGTTTTTTATCCCTATAAACAGAGACTTATATTTATGTAATTGTACACGTCAATAATAGTTCTCTCTGCTTCATTCACTTTACTTTTGCGTCTCTTTCTTTATTCATAACAGAAATATTTTTTTAAAAGGACCAACGAATAATTAGGCCAGACCCACATGGCCAAACCAACATAAATTTTATATTAGATCTATATTCTATTTCTGATTTTTGGATGGTGGACTCATTTTTTCTTTTTTTTTTGGAAGAAATTGTTATCCCCATATAGCCAAGCACCATAATATTTGCTTTTGTTTTTTCACTTGGCTTAGCTAAAAACTCTAATTAGAGCCAAGACAGGGTCACTATAGTGTTTGCTCTAAATAAATTATAACACCAGGAGCCTCCATGGCTTAAATAAAGTCGCCTAAAGGGAAAATTACAGTTTGCCCCATTATAAGAATTGGTTCTTGTTCTAGGACCTACTGCTAAAACCAGAATATCAGTTTGTTAACGAAATAATCCTTGAAACTTTTCCAATGGTAAACTGGTCTGATTCCTACCGGGAAATGGTAACACTAAATATCCTTAATCCAAGGTGTGGTTAATGGTAATTCTCAAACTCCAATTACACATAATTGATTTTGTTTTCATTGTTGTTGCATACTTATTTGACTGAATGATATCTTAATTTGCATTATTTATTATTTTGGAAATGGAAAATTCTGTAAATAGTATTCATTATTTTTTTAGAGGCTTCAAGAAATTAATGATTAACGATCAATTCTTTTTTCAAAATCATGTAGCAGCTGCTCATGCCATATATAACCCACAAATAGGTCTGAGACGACCCAAAACACACTTGGATAGAAAAACATCCCGTTAATGAACTTTCAGAACAACATATTCATGAAACAAGGGTATGATATTGAATATTTTCGCACTAGAACTCATTCAAAGTAAAGGAATACGCTAGTGAAGGAATAGAAATGTCACTATATAAAGTACTGGTTTATTATGTAATTCTTTTTATTTATTTTTTAGATAATATAGTGGTTCTACAAAGCACTATGTTAAGTAGTGTTTTTTCTTATTCTTTTATTATTTTGATCCTTTTTTTATGCAACGATTTTTTTTACCCTATGCGACACTCTCCCTCCATTTTGTTTCTTTTATTCTTTTGTATTCTATTTAAAATTTTAAAATAACATATTAAAAATATTTAAAAAACATAAATCCTAAACGACATAAAGGGTACCGTCTAAAGTTAAAGAAGCCAGGATAAAAAGGTGAAAGAAAAAAAAAACTTGACGATACTTTTTGTCGTCTAAGGTTCTCCTTCGCCTACTAATACATTTGAAGTAGAGGTTGAAGAAGAATCTAGATTTTGGTGGAATGGAAGAGTATAGACGCGGCAAATTTGCATTCATTTATGGACCATGAAAGCTTGGCGTAAAATCGTATACGAAACTATACTAGCAGTAAGCCTAATATTTTGAAACAGTCCAGTAAGGCTAATATTTCTCTTTTAAATAAGCCTAATATTTCTCTTATAAGTGTCTAGGCTAACACCAAGTCCACTAGTTGATGGGTGAGGCCCATTTTACCCATATGTATACCCACTAAACCTTTAATTAATTAATAAGGCATTTCCTATGGAGAACAAAATCATCCACATATTTATGATGGTACATATTTTCTGGACATAAAAGTTTTACTATGGGAGAACTTATTCGAGGGGTTGCTATGAAGTAATCCATCCGATCATAGGATGATCGGATACCCTCAATGTCCGGATATTTTTTTTCCCTTCTAATCCGATCATGCAACAATATCTTTTTTCCATCCGGCCACTGAGTGTTCAGGTGTAATTATATATTTTTTTGAATAGTTGTTGTTAGGGACGGATATATTCGTTCCTAATTTATAGCGACAAACGTTGCTAATTTTAGTTTTTTGAAATTAAACTAAAATAGATTTTCATCCGGTCGTTGAAGTCGGATGAGTTTTCAAATTGTTTTTTTTTTTCAAATATCCGGACTATGAGTGTCCGAATGGACTAATTTTTCCACTAATTACGAAGGGTCTGTATATATATGGATGCTTATTAAATTATGGATGTTTTTACCCGGAGTTTCCTAATGAGACACCATTACCAAGTATAGTTTATTTTCAAATCGATTAAAATTCAAAGAATTAATTGTTATTTTTGATAATTTTAGAAAGTTAAAACAAAATATAGAATTTTTATTTATTCATAATAATATCCACTACTTAATAAGAATATTTATGGTTTAACATGAGCCGTCCGTTTGCGGACGTTTATTCCCACGACTTTAGTTGGTGGATGAACTTATAAGAAGGAATCTAATTTTTGGGTTTAGGGCTTCCACAATCACACGATTATACCCATCGATTAAAGATCAAAAAATTTGATCTTTGATCCGGGGTAAAAACAGCGGAGAATAATCGAGCGATGCAGTAAACTGGCGTTTGGGTATTAGCTAATTACTGTATTTTCGCTTGAAAAAACGGACGAGCCATGAACACAACGCCTGGTACATGTGATATTTTGATCTCCCGTCCGCAAACTAAAACTTGAAACTCGATCCTAGAACGTCGCCTATTCTCCAAGCGGCATATCAAATTTCCGTTTGTTCAGGCGGGATGTCATATTCACGTCTGCGAAGTGTGCGGAATACCAATGTGAATTTACAAACGGACTCGGTGTTAAAATCACGCTGGATTGGCGTGCGGCTCGCACATGTGTGGTGGAATTGCCGGGCGTGATGGTAGGGTTGGGTCTAGGAATTCTAGACGGTTTTCCAATTTTCCGCCTGGGTGTTGGAGGAAATAAAACCCTAATTTTTCTCCTGTTTCTTCATCTTCTTCTCTCGCCTCATGTTCCCCCATTTTCGCCTCCTATCACTCCCATCCAAAACATTCTTAACAACCCAATTTTGGCAACAACTTGCACCTCTTTGACGATAACCCAATATCCTGTTCCCATTTTAATAATTTGGTCAACCAAATTTGAAGAAAAATCAAGGTATATTTTCTACCCTAAAAATATTTAAATTCAATTGTTATAATTTCGTTAATTTCGTATATAATTAGATGAATAGTTTGTTAAATTGGTTGTAGATGTTGTTTAATTAGTTTATTATAAACCCATTATTGAAATATGAATTTGTCATATAATTATAAAATTGGGAATTTTTAGGGTTTATGTACATGTTATGAATTTTAGGTTTTAAAATGTGTTGCTATTTGTTAAATTGAACATACAATATGAAATTGTTGTAGTTAATTTTTAGTGGGTTTATGTTTAATTTTTGGTTGAATATATTATGTTGTGTAGAAAAAAAATAATTTTTATTTAATTTTGATTTAATATAAAAACAAATGTGTATGGAATTTTCGCAATTGTGTAATTTGATTTAGAATGGTTATAATGGGTGTGATTGTTGTATTTTGATAATGATGTATGTATTTTTAGAATGTTTAATGTATAATTGTTTGTACAAATGTATATGGAAATTTTGCTTTCCCTACTTGTTTAGGTGGTGTTAAAAAAATTTTAAGTGTTTATGCATTGTCGTGATTTGTTCATTTTAATGACAATGTTCTATTATTTGTTACCACAGATGTCAAGTAATGTTGTTTCGAGATGGGTTGGCATAAAGAATACCAGCAAAAAAGCCAAAATCCCAGAGGGTTCTGAAGCACAGTCCATGGTCCCCGAGTCAGTAGATGTTCAGGGCCTGGAATATTACACCGTTGTCGAAGATATGGAGGAACATGTTTCTACAAATATTACATGTTCCTCTGACGCCAACTTCAGGTTTGACCATCGTGGTTCTCTTAAATCAGTTCTACAGGTCTATAAGAGAATTACTCAGCAGTCTAATAGGGTCCAATATATAATAGAAAGGGGAGGTTGGGGAAGATTACTATCCCTACCTGTTGTAGATTCATCCCACGCTCTAATAGATTTTATAATCGAGCGGTTTTGGGATACTACCAACACATTTTATTTTTCATTTGAGGAGCTTGGCTTCACTCCCCTCGATTGGGTTATGTTGACCGGGCTTAGTATCGGTGTCGGGAGATCAGTCCCTTATGAGCCACAAAAGTTTAAATTTGAATATGTTCGTGCGAATATCTTTCCCGAACTGAAAGATAATGCGGTATGCAAAAGCGAAAGTGTTCCACAACAGTGGGTTTCTGATGCAATAACTATCAAGTTTTTGACCAGCTATTTTGATATCGGTACATTGAACGCGGCGAACGATGATAGTGTCCTTGTTGATAGAGTTGCGCGGGCGTTCTATATGTATGTTCTGGGGAATTTCTTTTTCCCAAATGCAAAAACATACATTGATGCAGGATGGTTGTCTTCCTTTGAAAATCTTAATGAAGTTGATCAGTACGACTGGGGTGGTCCTGCATTCTCAAAGTTGTATTCGGGTCTCGCCTCGGCTTCTAGGGGCCAGAAATCAGTATCCGGCCCATTCTAAATTTTGGAGGTAATTTTTTTTTCGTAAAATGAATAAAATTTTCTTACAATTTTGTTTGTATGTAGTTAAATAATTTGCAATTTATGTTGTAGTTTTGGGGATACGAATACCTTGGGATATTTCGTCCGAACAAGACTACGTCTGAAAGTGAACATGAATGGCCCAGATGTCGTAGGTGGTTCGCCACCCGGAAGAAGGGTGTTGATATCGTGAAGTCAAGGATTGAACTAAATCAGTTATCTGCTGAGTCCGTGACTTGGCGACCATGGCTTACCGCAGTTTTACCAGAAGATATTGGGGCGAAGGCAATAGAACTTTCTGCCCAACGGGTTACATTCTCCTGGCTCGGTACTGTAAGTTCTCTAATTCTTTTCTCTTTACAATCGTAAATTTTCGAAGTTGTACTTTTGTCACATGGTTGGTATTTATTTATTATCATTTTATTGGATAAAGCACAATATGTATCTCGGAGACCGTTGTTGGAGACAGAACAACCCAACTTGGGGTATTCCTGCAAACCCCCCTAATTGCATTTCCAACTTCGGTGACGATGACATTGAAAACATGATACCCAGAGCTCATGGCAATTGTAGTGAATACGTACGTGTCGTGCAATACGAGGTTTATTATGAATATTGGCGACATGTTACCAACCTCTACAAATATGTGACGGAAGTTGATTGGGAGGTTGAAACGTATGGATATGCGGGTGACCGTATCAAACACAACATTCCACGGCGCCCTGATCATGTACCCATTCCTCCTCCCCAACAACTACCATATGTAAGTACTAAAGAAAGTCGTGGGGGAATTTTTTATGGTTTAAGAAATGTTGGTTTTTTAATGCTGTTTTTTTTTTTCTCCATCCAAGGTGGCGGCCTATGATTTAGTCCAAAACTTTGCTGATTTTATACAACAGTTTCGGGATTTTACCTTATCTGAAACTAAGGATAGGATGGATTACATCATGGCTAAGGAAGTTGAGTTGAACAACCTTCGAACTCAGTTTGCCGCTGAAAACCTCCTCTTACAAGATCAGAATGCGTTGTTGACCAGACAGGTAACCCAATTGCGTCAAGAGCAACCCTTAGGTTTTGCTTCACATTCCACCACACCACCTCCCGGTTCTTCATCAACAGTTCGCCCAACGCAGAACGTCAGACCAACTTTCCCGCCATTTATTCCACCAAGATCAAACTCCGGTTAAAAATAATAATTAAAATCTCGAATGACGGTTAAATGAAATGTTTTTTTAGTACGCCTATTATGTAGTATGATAATTTTACAGCTAAAATTAAAATTTAAATGACCATTTTATTACCGTTATGTTACCGTTATGTTACCGTTATGTTACCATTTTGTTACTGTTATGTTACCTTCTTTTATTTCCTTGCATAACGGCTATATTTGTACTCGTATACTACTATAAATAACATTCAATAGCTACACAACTCATATCATTATTCCCACTTTTTATTTTTCAATGTCTTGTTACAAAAAATTTTCCCTTAATGCAACCAATTTTACTTTAGATGAAGATTTATCCATATGTCGAAACATAGTATTACATTATCCAGCAAGGGGTCAGGAACGTGATATCAATGGTTGTATGACCATGGAATGGTTGGAACACACACATGCAAACTTTTGCGATGAAACCGGTAATCCCAACAACCGGAATAGAGCAGGACTTTTTTGTCGATATGTGAAAATTACTAAGGCAGTATTAGAATTTTCTTCTTTAACTGCTCGGGTCAATGAATTTCGTCTTAGGAATGAAACTGATGATCAAGTTGTTGCTCGATCTTTACAGGAATGGACAAGATGGAAACGAAGTGATTTCCAGTACAAACCTCATTTTGAGATCTTAAGGGTAATGGATGAATACAATCCTTTTGTGTTGATCTTTCTACCTAGTAGGCCAGAACGTCGTCAACGTCGTCTGACAAATGAATTCTACAGGTTTCACTAATAGGTTTATTTTTTACTTTATGTATTTGAAATGTGGTAGTTTATTTTTCTTTCCCTTTCGTGTATGTCTTTTTTGATTTAATAAAAGTATTGTACTACCTTAAGTTTTTGTTCAGTTAACGAAATGTTATAGCCAAGTCTTCGGCTGAATGAAATGTTGACATGAGTGTGCTTAAGTTATTAAGCAAACAAAGAAAGTATTGGGATTTAATAGAGAGCAATAATCTATTTAATAACATTGCCTTGTCAAGATACATCAAAAAATCTCTGACAAATCTGATAAATAATATTTCCATTGAAATGTGGTCGTTGTATTGTCAATTCACGTCATTGCCTTGTCAAGATACATAAAATATCTCTGACAAATCTGATAA